>VZTV01092573.1:42856-84572 GCA_013400875.1 Anhinga rufa | reverse complement strand
CAAGAAAATGGGCTAGTTAATACATCTGCCCTCCCCCAAGCTGCCTAGGATCAGGCTAAGTTTGCATCAGGACAACTGCTTCTGCAAGGCATCTTCTCCCCTTCAGCAAACTCAAGTCTCAAGCCCAAACAAAAATACTAGACAGAAATACCAGCTTGTGAAGTTGGCATCAAAGCTGAAGCATCATGAAATGACAATGAAAGCATGGGCAACTGAGCCCCTTTTTATATGTGCGAAACATTGTGCACACACACTAGTCACAAAAAGAGCCTAAAATAGGATGAAAATTCCCCTAACTACAGTTTTAGGAAGTTATTTTGGTTTGGGTTTTTTTTGGTTTTGTTTTGGGTTTTCTTGGGGTTTTTTTTGGTGGGGTTTTGTTTGTTTGTTTGTGTTTTTTGGGGTTTTTTTTTTTTTTTTGTTTTTGTGTTTTGTTTTTTTGTTTTTTTTTTTTTTTTTTTCTTAATTCAGGAGCCATCATGACTTACCATAGCACAATCCCATCTCCCACAGCTTTGAACAGGTCATCTGTATTTGGGTTCATTGGAATAACGTGCCTACAGTCGGGATCATTTTCCAGGGCTTTGTTTATCCAGTTTACAAAGGCATATTTTTCTTCCTCTAAGATAACCAATTGTAAATTTAATACAGGCTTTTTCATAACATAGCAAAGATTTTCTAAAAGAATAAGTGTACAATAGCCCAGGGAAATAAAAGCCTCACTATCATTACCACACTATTTTATTAGTCACACAAAGTTTAAAGAAATATGACTTTTACTTCCAATTACCAGAAAATTCCTGTTACTTACTCGAATATAATAAAGCTCTTGAATAACGAGTGTGACACAAGGACTTCATCAGCAAGCACAGTTAACAAAACAAATAAGCACACATTTAATTTAGACACTGTTAATCTTGCATTACTCTCTAATTCTGTCCTGCTCTCATCTTGATGTGAGATCATTCAACTACCAGAGAACAAAAGCACAGCACATGGCAGGGTGGTAGAAATCTACTATTTTTGACATACAGCCTCCACTCACCCAAGAGAAGAGCTGAAAGGCATAGCGGTACCTGAGTATGAGTGCTGCGTCCCCTCACTGGACAGCTCTGAGGTCCCCCCGATGGCACAGATTCCTTCCTTCCTGTTAATTGCTTTTCTGAATGTTTTAGCAATATCACTGCTTTTCACCTCTTGGAAAATCTACAATTTAAAGTGCTGTGTTAGACAAGAAAAACTTGTCTTCATAACATTAAAGGACCAAAGAAGAGGCTATTTCTTCTTGGCGTTAAAGCAAATTTTGTAGTAAAATCAGCAAATGTGAAGGGGCCAGCAAGGGTGTAGCAGTATTAAATTTAACATGGATAGTAGGCAGAGAGTCGTCCCACTCTCTCAAACACGTATTGCAAGTGCCTATTTAAAGAGAAGCATTAGGCATGAAGTACCACACATACATTTACCTTTTCAAGTAGATTTTAAGAGACCACAAAAAAAAAGGTGAAATCTTTGCAGTCTGAGAGTAGGTACACATGCAGCAGTTTCCGCAGGACCAAAGTTGAGAAAGTGGTTGTGCAATTTTAACCTTTCTGTGTAAGCCAGATGCTTGTGTGACTGTGACTTTAGTTCACACAAAAGACTTTGTCCACCACTCAAGAAACAATTTTCTAAGTGTTTAACAGTCAAATCTGCAATAACATGTAACAACAAGCACTCCAGGTAAGGATTCCCACTCCCCCAACAGCAGGCTTGGGCTGACAAAACTCCCTAACATTTGAGGGCAGAAGAGATGCTTTAGCACAGAAAGAATACACGTGCCATTTGCGCAGGTTGCATGTTACTATTAGTGGCCCTGAGGTCCTACAGAACTGAGCAACTGTTCGGAAAGATACATTCAGTAGCTTGAAAGCCTACTGTAACTCCCTCAAAACTTAACCAAATTAGTTTCAACCACACTGAAAACACAAATGAAACATATGCAGGTTCTCTAAACACTACCCAGAAAAAGGCAATGAAACAGCATTATAAAGCAGAGTAACAAAGTGCTTCTGTTAAAAACAGAAGAGGGGACTTGCCCACCTGGGTGCAGAGGTGTCACCACAGGGCCAGCCTGCTGGCTGTCACACCTCATCTTCCCTGTCCCTTAAACACAGGGAAGGTGGCAAGTCAAGACGATGATGCAGTGCAGTTAAACCATCTTGTGATGGCACACCAATGTTTTGCTCACCCCAGTGATCAGGTAGAGCTGAGCGATGTCTCAAGAGCCCAGAAGTTTTGGGTTTTCTGGCTGGTTGTTTGGTTTTAAACATAACTATTTTGATACATATGTATTTATTTTAAAATTTGCTGGACTAATTACTGGTATTGCATACCTTCTTTGAAAATACATGCTTTAATGCTGAGGTACCACCAAGTCACTTGGCCCCAACCTCAAGTCAGTTCATGTCATCCTTTGTACCATAAACCCCAGCAAATGTGCTGTTAGAAAACAGCAACAGTTTTGTTTGTAAAAATCCTAAAACTAACCATTGCTTCTACTGTATAGCTTAGTTGTTCCCAAGACATTTCATGTTTACTCAATCAATTGGCACCATTCAAATGTGACAGAAGATATTTATTTATTCCTTCCTAGTGCAAAGTTAAGAGTTATAGACCAGCTCAAACCAATAGCTGAAACATGCACCCAGCATGCAAGTGTTCACAAACTGCAAACAAACTCCAACTTACTAGTTGACTCCGAACTGAAAAGTTCAGAGGGTCTGAAAACAATTAAGGAACAAAAGGTGAAGATAAATTAAGAAATACCAAGAAAAATAGTTGACATGAAAACAGCTCCCTCAATGTACTCCACATGCATCTATTACTCTTTCAGAATTCAGTCATCAGAGTATAAAAGGGATGAGGGGATGGATATTGAACCAGTATCTAAGAAGTGTTGTGCTTTTGTAAAAAAAAAAAAATACAATTCTGACCTATTTGTACAGAAAAAAGCTGAAGGTTAGACCTATCCTCCAGCTTCTCCTTTACTCCTGGTTCTTCCCTTTTAAGGCAACAAACGGATCTGAATTTTCCCAGATCAGCACCTAGGACTAATCTCCAAGTGTGTCTTGAATGCCCTCTCAAATCTTTAGCAAATACTTGTAGTCCCATTAAATTGAGAAAGGAAATGATACTGCTTCACTGGGAAAACAATAATGCATCTATGTGCCTGGAAAAACTGAGTAGCTTCCAGTCAATACTGTAGGCTTAGAGAACTGGAAGTCTCTTTTTCCAATTGTCACCTCATGTAGAAATTGTCTTTCGGCCTCCAAAAAGTTTTTGTGTAGGAAAAGCATGGGGATTCTTTTTGGTTTTTGTTTAAAAAATCCAACATATTTCCTATAAGTCCAAATCTAAAGGCTTGCAGTGACATCACAAAAGACTGGTTGTATGCAGAGATCTGTACAAAGAACTGATTTTTACAAGGCAAGTCCTCAGAAGTGGTCAGTTTGTAGAAAGAAAACTAGGATTAGGATAAGTGGCTGAGAAGCCAGGTTCAAGCTCTTCTACACCCTTCCTTAGCTTTGCCTAAAAGGTATCCCCCAGGCTGCTGGAAATTCAAAAATACCACTTACATAGACAAACTCTTCAAAACTAATCTTCCCATCTTTATTCTTGTCACTGTCGATCATGAGTTTCTGGATAATCTCTCTCACTTTGTACCCAGGGAGAGGCAGGTTGGCTTCCTTGAAGAGCTCATGCAACTCGTAGTCACAGATGAACCCATTGCTGTTGAGGTCTGAGGAAGAAAAAGGGCAGGAGAAGTTTTAGAAATGCATCAGTACCCCGACAGGATCAGCCCCAGACAGCAGGGCTCAAAAGTGCTTTACACAGAGCAGCCTGTCACTGGGGACGTCTATAAGGCATGGAGGTAAGGATCAATCTCCTAGCACGGCCCATCACAGCATATCCATTTTGGGGCCACATTGCACTGAGCATTCATCTTTACTGAAAGCAAGATCTGTGCAGGACACAGAACAGGATGCCCACACCAAAAATACAAGCCCAAGTAGTACACTATTTAATGGACACCACCAAGAATACACCAGGAATCAAAGGCACAGAGTAAATACACACAGCACATCCTCAGAGAGGGGCGTGGCACAAGCCATGAGATCTCTCCAGCTTTGGGCAATGGCAGCTTCGAAGCACAGCTGCCCAGGATGGCTCTCAGTACACATGACCAAGTCTGCTGTAAAAGTTTCACTGCAGAGTATCTGCATTGTCATAGATGACCTCCAGAGCATTTCTTTTTACATCTAATTGCAGCTGGTTTTGCGTGTTAAAAATAGACGGTAATGAAACACAGCACTTCTTACTTTCTGAACTGAAAACACTAAGTCAGCTCTGTATTTACATTTTCTTATCATGTTGATAATGACAGAAAATTGCAGCCAGATATTTTAGCACTGCCCAAGGATGCTCTGCAGGGACATTTACTTTGACAGTCAAACACCAAGCCACAGCAGCACTGCATGCTTAGTGAGATGTTATCACCTGCTAGATTTGGGAAGAAAGAAAAGAAGAATCTAATGGGAATCTACAGCTTTTCACATCAACAGATCCCAACCCTTCTGGGGACACCATCTATTGACTGCACAGGGCAAATACAGCAGCCCTAGCCTTTCTTCAGGCAAGTGAGGTTTTTTTGCCATCATGGACAGGCATGGGTTGGGCGCCTCCTTCCTCAGGCTATCCAGACAGTGTGGTTCATACCACAGCTGGTACCCAGGCTGCAGGAGAGTCAAGTCCATGAGCAGCGAGAGCATTTGAAGCAGTCAGACAGCTGATTCACATCCCAAGACATAAGCATGACCCTCCAGCATGTTCAGAGAGGCAGGGATTCAGGGCACATTGTGCTGTTACCGGCTCAGTAGTGATGTTAAAATCCCTTTGCTGTAGGCAAGTGATACAGACAGCCCAGGGAAGTTAATTCAGTGCCTGAGCTGCCATCTCCTCCCCAGGGCTGGGGCTGTGGGGAGATATCAACCCTGGATTACTGCTGCTGGTGGAATACCTGGATGGGCTAAGGAGGTGGAGATTTGGCAGACTCCCACAATCGCCATTCAACCACAGGCTCTGCAAAGTTGACACAGTGCCTGTACTGAAGATATCAGCCAAGCCCTTTAAGGCTCAACGAGAGCAGTCTTCACTTTTAAGCAGCTACATTATCTTCTCCCCCACCTCCAGAGCCCCTGGCGCTGTGATGATGCACTGCTGAGTGCAGCTCGCCACCACCGGCTGTGAAAACCACATCATTGCTGCAAGGAACCCATCCTCGCTTGGCTTCACCCAGCCACCGTTCTGCCCATATGCCCCACAGGAGGGTTCTTCTGCTATTTATAAGACAGCAGCCTCCCCCTAAGGCCATAGAGTTAAATTCCACTCAAGCAACAGCTTCTGCTGCCCAAACACCCTTGCAGGCTGCTGCCAGCTCCCCAGGCTGCGACATGGAAGAACTGCACCAGCCCTAGTACTTCGTTGTGTTCCAGAGGGAAACCCACAACACAGCCACTGGGGTCAGTATTTATGCTTAAAGGGACATACTTTCAAGAATAAAAGAAAGCAATCAGGATAGCTCTAAAATCCATTTTTTTTTTAAACAAATTTTGAAAGTCAATTTACTTTTAATGAGGTATTGGTGGCAGTTTTTAGGTTTTATTTCACAGCAATGTTCCAGCAAGCAGCATGTCCTCACCACCACTCCAACCTTCCTCATCTTCCAGATCCATATGGGATTTTAAAGTCATTTTTATAAGTTAGCAAGGAAGTGAAATTCAAATGCTTAGTGGCAAACATCCAAAGTAACGCAGAGCAAACCTGTACTCCCTTCTAAACCCCAGTCCCTAGGTCTCAAACTAAGAACATCAATTCCAGTGGATTAATAAATACATTAAACTGCTTTATGAAATGTCAGTGTTTACAATAATGCTGATGAAATGAAGTGGTTTGGGCCAATCATTAATGATAGTAACAGGCTGCTGTCTGACCTTTAATTTTAGAATTTTATTCAAAAAAAGCTTACAAAGGCAAGCTTTATTAAACAGTCCAGCCTGAGATGTCATCAGCAAACTATTTCCCCTCTAGATAAATCACAGCTTCTTCTTTTACAGTTTTCTTATTACTAAATCTAACTCCATAATGTGCATCTTCTCCCTGCCTCACCAGCCAGTGAAGAAAATCGGACAAAGGATTTGCTGATCTCCAGGGCCTGCGGACCCAAAACAAAACCTTGCTTTCACCCTCAGCATGCCTACAGCCAAGACCCATTGCTTTAGCCTGTGATTGACTGAACTGACCACAATTCTTTGCCATGCTGCCAAATTAAGCAGGTAAATCCAGAAACACCTGTTCATCACTTCTTCTAATCAATCTATCACCTAAAAAACTCAAGTTTTACATCTACCCAAATGTTAGTAGGCAAAGGACAGAGAAATATAAGACTTCAGAATACATATTGTGTCCTTTATAGGATCACAGGTGTGATTTTGATTTGATAAAGGTTTTCCTCTTTACATGTCCAGCTTAAGCATTCAGAAGTGTTTCTGAATGAGGCTTGCATGCGCCATGTCTGAGCCTATTCAGAAGTGAAAGGGAAAAAACAATATATGGTATTTCATGAGGCAGAAGCCTGTTGGGTGATACAGCAGGGAACTGAGATCCAAAGTCCCCATCTCTAATACACTGAAGAGATACATGGGTAAAAGGATGCTTAAACGTGTTTAGAGCTCAGTTCTACATATGAAGCCCTGCATGTCTTTTAAGGGTACAATCTTTTTCAAGCAATTAATCCCCAGTCTTGCATTTATATTGCTTTGCCTGCAGAACAGAAGCCATAACTTAAAAAACACTGATTGAAATGCAACTGAGGAGTTAGCCCAGGCCATTGTCTGGTGCATCCGCACTTGCTCAGCAGGCCTCAATCTCAGCCTGAAAGCATCAAACCTGGCTACAGGGCAGATATCAGGAATTTACTGTGGTCTGGGTCAACATCTGCCCATTTTGAGGGTTTTGTTCACCCCTGCAAAGCAGCATCTTCCCAGTCCTCCAGGCATGCCTACTTCAAAGATGATTTACCTCTGCTCACTGAAAAAAAAACCCCAGCAGCTCTGCAGCATGAAGAACCATCTGAAACTCACACTCACATATGAATGCAAGTGACTCAGGAGTGTGGCACCAAGAAAGATGCTGCCCGTCAGGAGGGGCTGCATACCAGTGGTTCTCAGCATCTGCACTGGGCTCAGACAGACAGCACCTAATAATGAAGTGTGAAGGACACACACTGTTGAGTAATGCACCTCGAGTCATTCAAAACCCTTGGGTCTCAGGAACTAAGTTCTTCCAACTCCTAACGACACCCCAGACACCCACCTGTAAGTGTTATTCTTCTATAGTATCCTGGGGGGAAAAAAAAAAGTTAATCACTGATTTACTTCAGAGATTAAAAGGGCATCTATGTCCCAGACACTTTGGGAGTAGGATTTATGAGCAAGACAGGTCTGTTGGTTCAGCTGCAATACCCCACACCAAGTCACTGGTTTTGCAGTAAAGATGCTCTCATTTCAAGTTTTAGCTTCTTGGCCACAGAAGGGCAAATTTAAGTGTTAAAGCCTGGTGGATGTGCTAGCCCATGGTTTTGGCTTGGTAGCAGAGTGGAATAACATTAACTAGTGATTGACTAGGTGGTGGAATATGGACTCATTCTTCTCTTAACATGTCAAAAAGCCTTTAGCCCTGTAAACGTGACAGATAGGCCCGAGACCCCTATCCCACAGGACAGTTGCTTCCCTTCTGTTCCCCCTCTGGCATCACAGTCAAATGTACAAAGTAGCAGCATTAAAAAAAAAAAAGTAGTCACCTTTGCAGCACCAGCAAGTCCCATAATTATTTCCAGCATTACTGTAGGCCCACCATATGGTGCCTTGCTGGATGTCCTGCAACAGGGCCAGACTTCAGACCGAAGGCAGTCTAGAATCCGTCTTAAAAAAATCTGAAGTGGTATTCAACAGCTGAAGAGGCTGTCAAAATAGAAGCTATCCCAAATGAAATCCTTCGGCATACAGCCCTGAATTACTAATGGAAGAAAGCAAAACTGTTTTAACAGACAAGCTATAGCCTGGATTCATTATAATCTGCCTGATGGAAAGGAAACTACAGCACATCTTAAGTTTCCTATTTCTACTGAAAGATGCAAGCATGCCAGTGTACTAAACCTGGGAAAGGTCACTGCAGTGATGTACGGCACCATCTTCTGCCCATATGCAGGTGGCGCAGCAAAGCCGCAATAAACAAAACCCAAAAGCTGCTTCAAGCTCTGGCTCAGCTTCCTCCAGACAAGTACTTAAAATAGCTTAAATAACAGGATGCAAGAGGGGAAAGTAACCCACATGTTTCCTTTTAAGGTTATATGCTCAGCAGCACACACTCTAGCAGGATCGCAGATCCCTATTTGCCTTAAGCTAACATTTCAGAGCATTGTTTTATCACCTTGCAGCAGTGAACAAAGTGTTCAGCTGGGTTATGATTTTTAAGTACTTCATGTTTCCACAAAAGATGCTTATCTCTGCTATCAGAAACAGGGAGAAGGAAGACAAACAGAGCAATTTTGCAGATTTTGTTCTGCCATGCCTCCCATGTAAAGTGCCACTGTTTGGCCAAGTACACACATATACACACCTGTTCTACAGAACAAATTCGGAGACAGTGGCAATTTGGAGCAACCTTCTCTTCTCCCACTAACCTGCAGGTCATTCAAAGCCTACACTGTTCTTATGCCCCACTTAATTACTTTTTTCAGATGTTAAAATGTTTTTTCCCCACGGCTATTTACCACTGGATCATTCCCAATACAAATACCTGGTTGTAGGATGCTGGGAGCTGCTTGTCCGATCTGTAGCTGACTTCAGTGCTAACCTTAAACCATGGTTTCTCACCTGAGGGCTGCTTCTAGTAAGCAGTAGGTAGTCTATGGGAGAACAGCACACTAGCTGCATGAGACAGAGGGAATACTTTTAAGTGGTATGGAAGGCAGGTGGTCACAGAGCACACAGTAACACACCTCACTGCCTTACAGCATCACTAAATTTCTCAGTCCAGTCCTGCTGTATACAGAAAAGCTGGCCAAACACACACCTTTGAAGTCCCATCCACCTACACATCCAGAGCAGCAACTTGCCCCCTGCTAGACTTAAAATGAGTGTCCAGGAAGCCCATGCAGCTGTGCACTGGAGCAGGGCATATCTTGGGGAGCAGAAACCACCCGCGAGACACTTCCTCCTCCCCACATCTCCTTTACAACATCCTAGAAATGAGCCAGCTGAGCTTTGGTATAACCATCCTTCTCAGCTGCATTCAAAGTCTTCCAGGTAGCTGGGAGATGAAAGAAAGGCTTCATTTAAATAGCAGCCTTCGTCCCAACTTTTCTTCACATTCACGAGAGATGGCATTAGAAATTCCCAGTCACCCAATTAGTGACCAGTTCTATACCCCAGGGCAAATATTGCTCCTTTAGGCAACAATAAAAGGAAAGAGAGCATTGAAGACACTCCTGACAGGTGTGTCCCACAGCAATGCTTGCAGGCTGTACCATGCCTAAAGCATACAAAACAGAAGGCAGCTGAAAAGGACTAGCAGATCTCATGTAATTTGTGGGTATGTCCAGGCTAATCACCACACTTCTCAATAACACCCAAGTTTTGACACTGCTTTTATAATTTAAAACCAAACAGGGACCAACCTCCTGAGCAGGGTGAGCTAGTTTCCTAAAACAAATCAGGATTTGACTTGGTTTCTTGGTATTTCCAGTGCAAAGGCAGCCAGCCAACCTAATCTCAGTAACTTCCCCCCACACTAATGACAAAAAAGCCACTACATTCCAGCCAGGTTAATAATTTTAAGTTTACCCAAGGACAGAACAGGCTGCCTGCATCCCAGCCTTATTAAGGTTTGCACTCAGAGGCACATTAGTCAGCGAGAAGCATGATGGTCACTTGTCTCCCTCTGTGGCAGCTCACTTCCACCTGCTGGAAAATCTCCGGAAGAGCAAGACAGGAGACAGAACTGCCTAAAATGTAACTTGCTTCAAGTCCCAACAGGGTATAGTTGTCTTTGAAATTCATATTTCTCTCTGCAGATAGCAAATTTAGAGCGAGTGAGAGTTAAGAACCACCCTGCTCTAGAAGGCAGCTTAACCCATACAGGTGCAAGGCAAATACCAATTTGTATTTATAACCAGTGCTCAAGTGATGCCAATGTCCAGTTAGAAAAACTAAATACTGGCTCTGATCACTTGTGCAACTCATTCCCTGCCAGTGCCAGTCCCGGGTGTGGTTCCCCAGCTGCATATGCTGACCTCAGTCTACACTGCTGCAGTCCAGCTCCCTTCCTGCCCCTCCCTGGTGTTTTCACCAGTAAGCCGTATCAGGAAACTAAACCAGCAGAAAACAATTTTCTCCATGATGTCATTTTTTTGCCCATCTCAGCTTCCTGAAGCAGCCTGCCGGAGGCTTCTGCAATGCCAGTGCAGGGGGAAAGCTGGAAGGCAGGTGGAGCAGCTTGAACTGTGCAATCCCTTGAGCACAGCAGGCTGTTAGGGAGGTGAGAACCAGAGAAGAAATACAGCCACCAGAGGGCAATGCACATGCACTGCAGCTGCAAAGCATTTTGTTATCACCACAAGTTGCTCCATAATGGCCAATTAAACAGACACTAATTAGGTTTTGTCTACAAGCTCACCAAACATGGTGCCTCAAATGCACCTGCACAAACCAGAAACATGGCACCTACATTTACCATCTGTACAGCTCAGCCAATCTGCCAAAACCAACATCATCAGAACCAAGCGCTGTGCAAGCCCTGAAGTGCTGCCTGGACCAAAGTAACATAATACCTGTTTGGATATTTCTTCCCAAGCCATGAGATCTCTCCAGCCACCCTGGAGCAACAGAGTAAGGCTGTCTGCCCGTGCTCACCGACAGCCAGACTGCCCACGTCCCTTCCTTTGTGCTCTTTGGCTAGAAGTGACAAGCCAGAAGCAACAAGGCTGCCAAGGAACTCCTTGGCATGGACAAGATCATGGGAGTAGCAGACTGCCCGTGTCCTTCTGGCACTGCTGCTCACAGGGGTGGGATAAATCCATTTGAAATGTACAGTAGACAGGAGCAAGGTGCTCTCCTCACCAAGACCTACCAACTTTGGCAAAGGCCTCCTTGAGTTCCTCCAGCTCATCTTTGGAGATTTGCGTGGTGTTGGCCATCTCATGAATTTAGGGGGTACCTGAAGAGAGAAAAAGGACACTGTGTGAAACCAGGCTGCATTCAAATGCATGCAGTTTTGAAGAGCAATATAGCAACAATCAGTACCAAAGTCACTTCAGTTCTTGAAGCTGCGTTTATCTTTCCACTAAGGAAACAGATGTGTGAAACTCAGAAGATGGGAAATGCACTCCTTAACAAGTCAAAAATCCCATTAGTCTTGTTAATATTTAGCTCTGTGTATTTATTTTATGGGCTATGCTGTTCTGCACACATTAAGGTACCTGCTACCAGTGTGTTCTGTAGGTCAGAAAAGCTCACATATCCAGGGATTTTCCACAACTTTGAACAAAATCAGAATCCAGAGTTAAAATATTAACGCAAGAGATACTGCACACTCTGCCTGCCTGTCTGTCCCCTGAGAGCACACAGCTACCAAACCCAAATAATAAAGATTCTGAAAAGTACCTGAAAAAGACCTTTTTGCACAAAGTAGCATACCCGATATTGTTTGCGAAAAGGAAACAGTCTGCTTTTCTACAAGAAAACTGTTTGAATAAACACCTATTTCCCCAGAGTCAGTCTCTCAGTAAATTATGTAAGCAACAGGCTGTTTGCACTGCCACTGACCTCCTCCACACTCCTGAGCAACACATGGCAGGAACACCACAAGCAAGTATGGAACAGGAGACAGCTGCCATGCTCAAACCCCGAGTATGCAGAAACTCCACTTTGATTGGATCTGCTTGGTGTTTAAGAGAGAATGAAACATACAGTTCCTACACCCATCTGCTATAAATCTCCTTTCCAAGCACCAATTAGGTGCCACCTGGACAGGAGGTATCACCATAAGGATGGGAAAAGGCCAGTGACCTGCCCACATCTCCTTCCCACGGCATTCGTGATGGCAGCATCAGGTGCCCTGTTGGCACTTTGACCAACAAAACCAAGAGAGATCAGCAATCAATGGAACAACGCAAGCAGGGCAATCCTGTGCATGAACAGGAAGGTAGGCACTGATAAGCGCATTCTAGCACATATGCTAATTCTAGGTCAGGGTCTTTAAAAATGGCGATCCAGGCAGGCTCAGTGTGACTTCAGATGACTAAATCACAGGATTTCTCAGGCACAGGGAGAAACTGAAGCAACAGGTTGCAGACCTCCCCTGCTCTCTTCTGCTCAGCTCAGAGAGGTGTACAAATAGTACAGCCTCCACAGTCCAAAGTGCCTTCCCCTCCTCCACAGAAGCCTGTGTAGTGGAGGGATGCGATCTTGTATCCGTAGATTTTCCAGCTCCCACTTTGTTAGCTACAGTCACTGTAAGTTGAGAAATAAAAGGTTCCTCCTCTGCCTATGGGAACAGACACAGCTGCCTCCTCCTCTGCAAGCAAAAGGATGAGGGGTGAATTCGGGTTTACAGACTGTCAGAAGGCAGGATCCTGAACAGGCTGGCTCACTGCTCAAGCACCAAGAGGCTCAGTTTCACAAATGCCTGTGCTCTGATTAGCAAACCTCTTTTGTCTGAGGCTCCCAGCTGCATTCACAGGCACTTGTTAGCTTAAGAACACAAGTTTGCCTGTAACTGTAAATATTCATTTTCTGTAGCACTTCACTCGGTCTGGAAAGAACGAAGTTGTTAGAGATGAGAGCGATGGGCAGGTGTGGCAGCCTGGGAAAGCAGCTCAGACAGGTGCTAGCAGTAGAGAAAGTCAACAAGAAGTTGCATCACTGCAGAGACATGAAGGAAAGCGCGTCAGACCCCACCTCCCAGCATCTGCAGAGCTGCCAGCGGACACGACAAGATGTTCAACAGTAAGTAAAAGCCACCAACAG
Source organism: Anhinga rufa (assembly GCA_013400875.1). Classification (NCBI taxonomy): domain Eukaryota; kingdom Metazoa; phylum Chordata; class Aves; order Suliformes; family Anhingidae; genus Anhinga; species Anhinga rufa. The sequence goes on along the minus strand of VZTV01092573.1, from coordinate 71,448 downwards.
CAAGACAGCCAACTTAATCATTGGGCTTATAGTGCAAGAATGGGGCAGGGGGAGGCATTGCTGCAAAGCTGCGTCAGACTGACAGAGGAAATACAAAGCACCATAGTAAATTTTTTATGCTGTTCCACAGATTAGAAGTTAGGCTAGTTGGCCGAGGAAATGCTACCATGCAGGTCCTTGGAAGATGCAGGAATACTGTGTACAGCGCTGCCAGTCTTGCTGGATGCCCAGTCTCCCAGTGTGGGACCTACCCCCGTTCCTGAAGCAGCCCCCTCCCTGCAGCACTCCCACAGGTGACCCAGCAGCCCAAGCCTCAGTGCCACCAAAACCTGGCTGTTATTTCCAGGGGATAAAGGAGTTGCTCAGCAAGAAAGTCAGCTCTGAGCAAGCTTGGTACATGCTACAGGAGGTGTATTTCACAACTGGCAGAAACACTTGGGGAACACTATCAGGAACAGAGACAGTTTTGGCTACGCAGGCAGGCAGCATGAGCTGCCAGGCAGGAATGGCCAAACTGAGATTAAAGATTCAGCCAACCCTCCTTCACAAGTTCTGCTTTCTTCCTAATACTCATTTGCACCAATTAATTTTCAAACCATGATGATTTCCCTTAAAAAGGATTTCCAAAAGCATCATTATCTAACCACTTCATTGGAATTTAATTTGCTGCTGACCATCTCTAACATCTTTAACCCCAAAACAAGCAGCAAACACCAGCATAAGCCAGGAGCTTTGAAAAAAAGCTGCTCTGTTTGACTTTAACAGGGAAATATCATGCTCTGGATATGCCCGGCACTTGTTTGTGTGGGTCTTCACTTAAAAAAAAAAAAAACAAATCACAAAACAAAAACCAACGAAACACAAAAACAAAAAACAACTCTCCTTCTAGCCCTTACACTGTTCAGCTCAATCAGTAAGTCTATAGAACAGGACTACCTCTCAGTTTTCATATCACTTCTTCCTTCTCCATTTCTCTGCTTGAGAGGAAGAATTTGAATCAACAGAGAAAAAGCAGACACCTGACCTTGTTATAGCTGTCTCTTCCAAAGCAATTTTACAGAGGTTTTTTTTTTTTTGCAATGGAGAGGTATTACACTAATATTGGTACACTGAGCTGGGGGGCAGGGAGCTTTTCAGTTTTTTGTTGTGTAGAGGGGGGTTTTTGTTTGTTTTTAATAGCTGAGTCTAGGGTATTCAGAATTGTGTTTTTCATTCAGTTGCATTTTTAAACAAGAGGCTTTGTCTTCATGGACATAAAAAGCCCTTTTATCACACTGGCATAGGGATCACATATCAGCTGCCTCACTCGAAGCCCTGTGGGGATGCAGCACCACGCTGCTCACGCCTCACCATGTCACATTCACTTCTACCGCTAGCAAAGTCTTTCCCAGGGCATGCAATGACAGCCAGAGACAAACTCACATACAGAGACCTATTCTGGAGGGAGGAAGAGAGAATAAGGGGCAAAGAGGAGACAGAAGTGAGCTAGTGATCCCACACCCATTTTACACTCTGGTGACAGATGGTCCATTGGTCAACGCACACATAAACAGAGTGTGCAAGGAAGCAATTCCTGCTCCAGATCCCTTTTGCTCCTGCCTTCATCCCTCACCCCACAGAAGAAAAGCAAAGGCAGCTCTGTAGCACACAGATGCACAAAAGCATCTTCACAGAAGACAGTGGCTGGCAGACAGTACAGCCCGTTTCTGTCCTCTGAAGCTTTCACTTTGTGGTGCAGATCAGAGCTACTTTAAGTGCATCTCAGGTTTTCTAACATCAACTCCCTTCCCAGAGAGAGGCTCTATCAAGTTTCTGTGCAAACAAGTTTTATAGCTTCTAAACACACTGCAGTCACTGAATTGGGGTTGGTTTATTTGCTCTCCAGACAGGACTGCAATACGGGCAGGTCAAATAAAGCTGCCCCAGCCTGTGTGTTTTAACAGCTGTAAGCCACCTGCAGACAAGTCACTGCAGCAGGGGCTGTCACCGGAGGGATGCCTCCACTGCGGTGCTCAGCACTTCCAGCACAAGCACCAGAAGTTAACCAGGACATTTGGGTGGATAACCTGCTCAGACAACAACTTAAAAACACTCAAGCCCAGCGAAAAAGTCCCCAAGACTCTTGCCCAAGAGGGGAAGCCCTGGGAGCTGCATCCTGCACAGAGGATCAGTGGAAAATGGCACGGGGGAGGAAAGGAGCATCCAGGCACTTGCACATCTCCTTGAAAGCTGTAGGATTAATTCTCTTTTGAAAGCACACAGCAATCAAATATCTCCCAGCAGCCACTTGAACACTTCCAACAGAAACAGAGCTGGAATTTGCTCCTGATCCAAATGGAAGAATTTGCTTTCTTAGCAGCTCCATGTTAGTTTGAAAACCGACCTGCTCCATCCCTCCCAGACCTGGCCTATTTTAATATCTCTACAACTGACTGATTAACAGCATCAATTTGTTTACTCAAACGGGCTAATGCAGAGACACATTAAAGTGTCAACAAAAAGGTATTAATAATGTCCTTTTTCCATCCGACAAAAAAAAAGAGCAAGCTAGGCCTAGTCTGGAGCAGTGACTCACTCTGTACGTATTCCCCTTTTCAGAGGAACCTGTGGTTTTGCTGCTTTTTCATGACAAAGGCTCCAGACATGAAAAGGCATGTCAGTCAGCATTAGCTTATTAAAAATACTTCAAAACCCACATATCCCTGACCACTAACCCAGCACATATCAGTCTTGTTTTAGGAATAACAAGCCAGACAACTAGGCACATGGTTCCCCCGCAACCTATGGCAAGTGCCGAGCCCCCAGGCTTGCAGTACATGGCACTGACACAGCCACCTCGCTAATTTGGAGGAAATACTGGTGATTCAGCTGACGTAGGATCCAGCCCCCAGGCTTCCTGAGGCTCACCCCATCCTACTCTTCCTCCCTGTTTTGCAGGTAGGGCTGGGCCCTACCAACAGCTGCATCAGAGAATGGGGTGGCCGTCCGCACTCCCCTGCTTCCCCCATTTACCCCTCCCCTGGGCTCCTTTTGCAAGATGTGTGAATCTTGGTCACCACAAAGTCCTTTCTAGCCCTGTGCTGGAAGGGCCTCTCCCCCACTGCCACGTAGACTCCCTCCACAGGGCCAGCAGCACCTTGCCCACCCTGGCATGGCTGTGCGAGCTCTGGAGGCTCTCTCAGCCAGTGAGCCTCCAGAGAGGCCACAACCACAGAGGGGCCAGCCCAGGGCAGCCACTCTGCTCAGGGTAAAGCACTGAGGGAACAAGTGTCTGGTGAGGGCTGAAAGCCTGAGTTTTCTTTGCATCCCCCTTCCCAGGTGATCGGGATGCTGCAGGGATCTCCTGACACTGCAGGAACCCTCCTCCACAGGCACCAGCCTGCCCTAGGCTCATGCTGCATTTGGAAATGCTTGCAGGCAGGAGAGAGCACATACACACCACCACCACCACATCATGGGCATACCCAGCAGCTCTGCAGGCTCTTTTCTGGTCCAGTCCAAGCAAAGCCTTTGGGGTTTTACAGACAACGTCTTCAAACTTGACAATAACAGGGGGAAGTGGAAGCTTGCGGTGCACAGACTTGGTCTGATAAGTCCTCCAAAATAAATACTTACCACCGCTTTGGGGGGAGACAGGCAAGTTTAGGGATTGATGGCCTGTAAATGTAAGCCTATCATGCACTCCATTCTCTTCTGCTCATAATCAGTTTGTGCGTTTCAAACAATGTTTTGTTCATCAAATTCCTCCAAGACAGAACCCAGTCATTACATGCGGTTATTAGCAAACACCAGGCTACTTACAAACTTTGATTTGGCAATTATGACGGTCACCAGTCAGAAGCACAGGCTGAAAACAGACCTTCGCCATGCTTTTGCCTTTCCATATGGCGATAGATGACATCCTGGTAAGAGTGGTGACTAGGAGATGCTACCCTATCCAGAGAGACCACATTACTGTGGCGTCTAACACCTTGCTAACAGCGTGACGCTGCTACAAACCACCATCCCGCAGAAATTACTTTGCTGCTACTCTTTGCATGAATGCGGTACTCATGCACACAAAGCGCGGAGGTGTTCCTATCAACTCAGTTAGCTGTTTCCCCTGCCTCGGGAAAGCAGAGCTTTCAGCAGGTATTTCTTTGCAGTGCCAGATGTGGCCAAGTAGCTGCATCTCTGATCTGTGGCTCTTTCCTTCACCTAAGCTTTCCCAGCCCCATGCACATCAGGCTCAACACTGATGAAACCACAGCTCCACTCTCAAGGTCTGCAATGCTTTAACTACTGAACAGCAATGGGCTATAATGCCTGCAAAATAATCACCCAAACCCAGCTTTATTTCATTATTAATCCAGCTTTCCTCATCCATATACAGCACCAAGCAACTCACCTCAACAGGACAAGGACCAGCTACACACAAATTCAATTTTAATACTAAATTTCTTTAAGATTGTCTTGCTGTTTGAATTGACTATCTCCCACCTCCCAATTCTCCAGCTTCCTCAAGCTACTGCCTTTACACACAGTACATCCAGTACACACAGAATACACACTTTGACTCGTCCATGCTGGTTGTGTAGCCCACCAGCTGTTATACAGCTACTTGCTGCATCACAGGGGAACAACACAGGTCCACAGATAGCGATTTCAACTGCACAGGCGCCTTATGGCTCACTTCTTCACAGTCCCATATATGGATTACCTCCAGCTGCTGTTTTTGAAGCATCTCTACATCACCAGAAGTCCCATTAGTGGGGTTTGCTTTATATTCTTTCAAGTCCCTGAAACTGTCATGCTGGGAGAGACAGGCTCCCTGCTATGCTTATTTTCACCTGGGAGCAGACGGTGAGACTTTGCTCCCATTGTTACATAACTCACTGCTGCTGTGGGGGAAAAAAATCTGTCAAATCCATCAGGAGCAGAGACATATGCTGGAGTTAATCACTGCACTTGGCTTGCCAGTGGCTCTCTCTGGATTTGGAAGCATGTCTCTATGGGCTATCTACCTCTGGACACATACTTTCCTCCATCAGGTCCATGTTAAAAACCCAGTTTCTCCTAGCTAGACCTCAGTAGAACAATGCCAGAGATTTCTCTGTTAGGTAGATACCCAGCAGGGATTTGGGCTGCACAGCAGCAGGGTCACTCTAACAGTGTGGATGGGAAAAACTGCAGCAAACCCGTTTTCCTATGCCTTCTGCTTAGACTTTTAACTGCTGCCCCAACATCCATGGACAAACTGGACAACCTGATCCTTTACTTTTTGTACGCTGGTCAAAGTGTTTTCTCTCCCTCAAGACAGAACCAGATTCACTAGCTTCAATCATCTTAAATTCTTATTAAAAACAATTGCTGACCCATCAGCCAATTCACGTGCCTCCGACTCCCCTGCACAGCCAAGGAGCATTTTTGGGGTGAAGCCATGCCCAGATAACAGTCAACATGTTCAGCACCCTGACCCAGAACCAAGCTGTAGCCAGTACCCATAGAAAACCCCAAATCAGCCTCAAACCTGCTCACATTAACAAGGGGCTGACTCCTGTTTGATGAAAACCCAGGAAAGCCATGTCCTTCAGGACAGCATCCAGCATACACAAAGCTGGGGATATGACACAGAAATTTGTAGGGTAGTACACAAATCCCTCTGTCTTGCAAATACAGAAAACAGAAAGATAGCAAGCAGCTGAGGATGCTCAGCCACGTGATATCCAATTGCCCAAAGGTTGGGGGGAGCAGAAGCTAGAGTACACAAATGCCTCCACTCAGCTGCACATGGGAAAAAAAAAAGCTTCCCCAGTCCTTAGTGCATTCCCCACCAACACATCCCCATCCAGCCCTGAAGACTATGAGCCAGAGCTGCCTCTAATGCACATTAAGGGGTGACATGCAATCCTGGAGTAGAGTAGAGCATCTGGGTGCTTGCCTACTCTCATGACCCAGCGTTTACTACAAGGAGGCTGAACCAACAGAAACTTAAAACTGGTTTGGAACTCAAATGGGAGGGAGAAGCACAGAAAGCTTTCTGCAGACCTACACTCTTCTCTGAAAGCTCCTGAAGTGGAAGACTAGGGCCAGGTAGATTAGATGGATGGTCAAAGCAGGGGCACTGCTGACTTTCACGGAGGAGAGCAGCTGCCTGCTAGACCTTGCAGCTGCACTCGCACACACCCATCACACTGCAGACTCACAGCTATGGCGTACCAAACGATTCACTGCTCCAACTCTATTACATTTATCTACAGAGTACTTATAATCTGCAAGGCAGAGTAGAAACCAGATAAGATACTGCTCAAAGCACCAATGAATCAGTCCTTAAAAGCCTCTTTGCCAAATACTTCTCCTAAATGTTGCATTTTGGCACATCTCTGGTTTTAGCAGAGCAACTACTCCAGGGTTAGAGCACATTTGAGATCATAACCCACTAGACTGGTTTAACTCACTTTTGAATTTCAATAGTTTGTTTACATCAGTGGAAACAAAACAGCAATAATCCCCATTAACTAATTAGTACAACATGGAATAGGTGATCCTTTCAAGACCTCTCAAGAAAGGAAGACCTGAACACTCAATCCTGCCTGGAACTCACAAAAGCAAACAACATTCAGAGATAATTTAAACCTAAGTGCAAGAGGGTAAAAGGGGCAGGGGAGAGGGTCAGATGTCAGCTAATGGACTGAGACTCAAGAAGGCTTAATTTAAATTCCTGGCTCAAGCACAGAAAAATCATGCTAGCCTCTAAGGAAATTCTTATGCTGATACTAATTCTTATTCTTGTGTAGTCCCCCAAATAAAGAGCAGCATTAAACCCTTCCTTCTGCTTATTCTGTATCTTAACCATAAATTACTTCAAAAAAGGACCCTCCTCTTACCACCCAACACAAAACTCTGCATAAGGTGTCCCTCATTTTATGACAGGACTCTCAGAGCTATGGTGGGAAAGCCAAAGGGTTCCCTGCCTGCATAAGCAAGGAGGGATGAGGATCATGAGGCTGAATCAGTGCTAATTTCCTTCCCCAGAAGCGATTCGGACCTGCTTGCTGAGACCTGCAGGTTAACCTCAACATGCTTTAAGCATGTGTCTGTCTCTTGATTTCCCAATATTCAGCCCAAAAGGAAGCCAGCTCCTTACAAGGGTTGGCTGCAGACCTCAGCCTGTGTCCTGGCCCCCAGCAGCTGGATTAAGCCCTTCAAAGGCTGAAGGGAGTCAGGGCCATGCAGCCCAGACCCATCTCCATCCCCCCAGCACCTCCAGCCTCCGCTCTCAGGTCACGCCTTGGTTTGGCAGGTAAACTGACTGATATTCAATATGCCATGATAAAGCAAGAAGCATTACTCAGTCTGTTAAACTTCCCTCCCGGCCATGGGGGGGAAATCAACCCAATCCCTAAATTAAATCACAGTACAGTCACTGCTTATTCAATGCCAGCAAACAAGCTCCTGCAAGCCAAACACCCAGCGTGATGGTGCCAATCCCTGGCGAGCTGGACAATAGGGAGTTTCAGCAATTAATTTTGGCAGAGTGGGTTTCATACAACCTTTTAGAAGGTACAGCTGCGGTTCAGCTATTTTGCAGACCGTTTTATGAGTTTGAAGATAAACAGAGCTGTCCTGAAATGGCACAGCCAGGGCTGAAATCCCAGCTGCCTGGTGACTGCTGCCCAGATGATAAACATTCAGAGAAGTGTTGTCAATGAATGTTTTCTTAAATAAGAAACAAAACACTAGAAATTACAAACCATACTCTAAGCATTGGAATTATGTTTCGAAAGTCTCTTAAAACCCAGTAATTTCAGTAACTGATCTCTTACTAGAAAGAGCTACCGATAAAAAGAAAAGCTTTTTTCCATCCTTCCCCCACTGCCTGTGTAACCTTGTTTAGAAAGCACTTGAGAAAAAGGGAAAGAAATCAAAATAATTTGATTCAGAGCAAGAAAGCACCACTAGACTGCAATAAATCAGTATCACTACAAGGCTGTCTTAGCCGCTTTTGGAAGTCGAAAAACCCTGTAAATTCAACACTTATTTTCTCTAGAGAAGATGGTACAGATCCTATCTACCCTTAACAAAACCAGAAACATTCTCAAAGATTAATGTGAAACAGTTAGAAGAGCTGCTGTCTTTGCCTCCCAGCAGGCTGCCATGAGAGTGAAATCACATTTACTCCGACAGCAGGGTGTTCCCCACAGTTCTCTATAATTTAACTTACTACAGGGAGGAGCAACAGGGAGCAAAAGGTAGCAGTCGCCAGTCCAGGATCAGGAAAGCTCTACTCCGTGGCTCTTGGATTTTGAACACGCATTAATAACCTCTGCAATGCACCCTAATTATCAGGTTTCAAGGCCAGGCAGGATCTCCAAGATGCAAGTAGCACTTTTGGAGCTGATCACTAGCTTCTGGGTGGGTCCCTTCAAGCTGCTTTGCCGCCACCGCCACCTCCTCCTCCTTCCTCGGTTTAGCAGCTCAGCCAGTACCCGATACCCCTAGGACAGATGTAATGGTTAGAGTTGTGTGCACTGTAAACAGCACACAACCTCACCACTACTCCAAATTTTAGGAGGGTGTGAAAGTCCTCCAGCTGTGGAAATAACTCTTTACAGCCACATGTTTTGCAGAATAAATGCAGGGTAAGAGTAAAATATAACTAAGCAAAACCTCTGAGCAACACATTCAATATAAACAAAATCAGGACATGAAGCTACACTAGATGTGTTTTACAGGTTTTCAGACATGTTAAGTCTAAGTTTTTCAGCACAAGAAAAAAAATCAGCATTTCCGTCCAATACTTGAAAGTACTTGGTATACAAGTGTTTTAGCCAGTAGTGACTGCTAAAGCATTTGGAGGGTGTCTACACCAGCTTCCAGCATCAAGCATAGCCCACCTTCACCAGAAAACACAGCAAGCAAGATAAACTCCTCAGTTTGGAAACAAACTCCTGCCAGGCTGTGATGCCACATGCCATTCCCACCACAACAGCAAAGCAGCCCTTGGAGCCCAGCCTCTCCAGGCAAAAGACCCCAAAGAGTTGGGTAGCCACCGCAGCTAGCAGCCTACAGCCATTTCCCAAAAGTACTCAGAGCTCCTCACACTTTCTGCAAGGCAAACCTTTAAATATTTAACACTTCTAACATGGAAGTTTAAGCAGTTCTGCTTTTTAAAAGCCTGCTGCAGACTGAGATGGGAAAAGATGTGCCCCAGACTCAGATTTCTGGGAAGGCACACCCTCAGTCTTCACTTAAAATTAAACACTCAGTGATGCAAAGTCAGTCACAGCACTTGCTGCTGCTCTGTTTGCATGCACTGCTCAGTCAGGTGCACAGATAAATCCCAAATTTAAACTGCATTAAAACCCGAAATTAATCTTTTTGTTCTGCCTAGAGCTACTTTCCTTTATCTACTACAGCATTAGGAATCACTAGACATTTTGCAGAGAAAATAAAAGCAAAACAAGTCCTTGCAGGGCAATCTCTGATATGTGCTTGCATCCACAAAGCCAGCCAGAACCACGAGCAGCAGCCGGCAGCGCAAGCGGCACCCTAACATCTGCCCGCAGCAAGAGACACCCTTACCTTTCCCTCCTCTCTCGGGGAAGGAAAATCTCTCCCTTGCCTGGCCGGAGCAATGAAGTGTCTCCCACGACTACAGCACGGATCTGGACAGCCAGCATTCCTCCCACCATCCCCGCCCAGCAAATGGGAGGTTGCTTCCCAAGAGCCACAGAAGGGGATGCGGTCGTGTGGCAAAAAGATTCTTTAGAAAGGCTGAGGGACAGGCGGCTCAAAGCATCACATACCTACGAGCAGGGATGGGGGGATCCTCCCCCAACAACGAACTTTTGTTCTTTTATTGCTTGGCACTTGGGAACAGGAGGCAGTAAGATACAAAGCTTTTAGGCAAGAAAACTTTTTTTATTTAAAATAAAAAGAACTCTTACCTTTAATGTTTTAAATTAAATGCATTTTGCGTTGCTAGCTCTCGGCTTGTCCAGCCAAATAGCGACATGGAGCTTGTATTTTTATGTACTTTTTTTTTATGGATGTCTTTAAAACCACCACAAGTTCACAATCAGAGCAATGAGGATCCAGACCTATTCGGCCTCAGTCCACACTGAAGGAAGATATTGCCCGCTATTTCACCCCACAGTTCCTCAAAAAAAAGTCCATATATATTATAATAGTCCATACTGTAATATACTGCATTATCTCAACAATTAACCCCGTCTGCTCTAGAGGAAACACAGACAGACACCTGCTACCAACCAGGAAGACAAAAGCAACAAAAACATCATGTACTGCTATGTTGTTGCTGATGCAGTGCACAGGAGCAGAATCAATCACCAAAAAGGTTAAGTGGGATTTCCAAACGATAATCACATTTCCAAAATTTCCATTCCTGCTAAGTCCATAATGTTTGAGCCCTCCCATAGCTAAAAGGGAAGGATGTCACTGACTAGTAAACACAACACTTGAATTAGTGAAGAATTTGAAGAACCCGTGACTGTTCTAAAAATTAAAAATGCTTGACCAATAGGGTTATTGGGATTTGTTTCTTTTTTAAAAAATGACATCAGCCAGGAAAGTGAGTCATCACTTGGTCCCATTTCTTGGCTATCACCTGAAAATCTAGCTTCCACCTGTAAAGTTTCAAAAGAGGTATTAAAAAAAAAAAAATCAAAAAAAACAACCCCAAACCCACAGCCTGCCAGCTTCCTCAGGATGGTAAATATAATGGAAACCAAAATAGAGGGTTTTATGCCCAGAATTACAGCTACAACTTAAAAGAAAGAAGTTGGCTTAAAAAACACTTTTGCACTCCACCAAGATCAGGTTCCCTGTGAATCAGATGGGGTTTAGGAAAGAGCAACTTTGACTCTGCTCTGACTTGCATGAGCAACTGGCTTCAGCATCATGTCAGTCCCTGGGTGCAAGGAGCCCACCTAGCTGCTCTGATCCAAACCAGTGTCTGTGTCTAGTCTATGACGTCTTGGGGCTAACATGCAACAAAACTGAAGAAACTTACTTCAGGAAGTTTAGTCCCTCCACTTCTTGCTCTATGTGTGAGCATATTGCACAGTATAAATTCATCCTGTAAGGTTTAGGAAGTGCTGAGGCTTTGGGGCTTAACAGGTCCTGGCAAGAGCGTGCCAAAGCCCCTAGCTAGGTTGTGACTTCTATCAACAGCAGAGCTGTTGCAGGAGCAATACCTGCTTTTGGGAGGGAAAAGAAAAACCTCCTCTCCTTGTCACTGGCATCCACGTTGCTAGGATAGAAAAGCAGCACCCGCAGGTGTGCAGGTGGCAGGTTCACACTGCAGAGGCAGACACCTAAATGCCACCAGCCCACGGGTCTTACTTTTCTTTTTCCAGGTAAGTGTAACACATCATACAGGGCTCACAGCTCTTACCATTCCCTCCACCAGGAAGGGAAAGGGCATTGCTACCCACTGCCAGTCAGCACAGATCCTCAGTGGCTCCACCATCAGGAGAGGTGCATGTGAAACACCCATCTTCCACATTCGCAAAGGATCAGCGATAAGCCAGTTTTTCCACAGCTTTAAGAGCACTCTGCTTTCTGAATACTTCAAATCCAGTCCTGTCAGTTCAACCTGCAATTACCCTCAAACCTAAAATAGCACTTTGGCAGTGCCAGCACCACTCATCTCCATGTCATGCCCTGAGACTCGCCACACTGGGGTGGGGTGATGGCAGGCAGCGGACACGCAGTTCCCCAGGCACTCCCAGCCAGTCCTCGAGCACAGCTGGTCTGCTCCCCACACTCTTCCAAAATAGGAAGTTTTACAGTCAAGCCAGTTTACTAGTGTATTTTCCTCTTCCTCCCTCTTTAAGAAAGCCTTTTAGGGAAGCACAAGACGCCAGAGGTGCTCAGAAGTTACCCTGCTCAGGCAGCATATCTGCTCCCCTGCACGGAGCATCAGGACCGAGGTTTACGCACAAGGAGGACTTGTGGCACTGACAGGATCCCTCCAGCACGTAGTTGCACAAGGACACATCTCTCCCCAGCTCCAGCTGCCAAGTTTCACTGGGAGACCACTAATGCATATTTGCCCTTCAGAGGTTATTCAATGACAGATGTGGGAGCAGCAGCCACTGTCTTCCAGGTGGAGAGGGAGCAGAGAAGGTAAATCCAGGAGTCGCCTTGTCCCTCTCCTCTCACCACTGGCCCTCAGGAATAGACCTTCTGGCAAAGCTCTTGGGTAGGAAGGGAGCACATCCAATACGCTGGCCTTTGGCTACAGCAGGCTGTGCAGCCCCACAGCTCTCCCCAGCGAGTCCCACTGCCCAGGAGAGGACAACCACCTGCTCCTGAACACCAAGCTTTCCTGCCCACTCCAGAAGTGGTCTCTTCCACCCCTAGAGAGCAGTACCAAGAGATGTCATGCTAATATTGGAAGCTGTACAAGACAACTAATGAAACCCATGGCAATATACAAGTCCCTGGCCATGCTACACCAGCCCTAGTGATTTTTGGGAAGGGTTTTGCCTGCAGGCACCTCTAGCTCCTGCCTAAAAAAGCTGTTTGCTGAGATATAGCCAGCTCCACAGTCATCCAGCCAAGGGGGTATAGGTCATGCTGGCCCCCTCCAGCATCCCCATGCTAGATAAACTCCATGGCCAGAAGGCTGGGCCACACCAGTCCCAGGAGATCCCAGAACCAGCAGAGCATCAGCAGACCTCAGTGGGCTTCCAGGAGAGGCAAAGATGGCTCAACCCCTCTAGGAGCAGCAAAGATGGCTCATCTTCCTGCCTCTGCCTGGCCCTGCCTGTTCTGGTGCTGCATATCAAGCATTTCCAGGAGCATCCCCCCTCTGGGTGGGGGGGACATGGGACAGAGGGCCAAAAGAGTAACTAGCTAAAAAAGAAACCAGGTAACATAAATAGTCTACTCCATCAGAAAGAAAACACCACACTTTATGAGCCAGGGCTTTAGAGAGTAAAGCTAAGAGGCCAGCAGCCACCATCCCTTTTCAGACTGGGATCAGTGACCATTTACCATATGCCAGATGCTCTCCTCCTCCAGTTCTGTCTGCATTCTTTATTAAAGATAAGGATTTTAATGAAATTATGTACAGATGGATAGAAGCACTCTCCCCTGTGCTTTTTAATGCAAATTGAGGTTTTATGCGCTTCTTGCCTTCACCTTCAGTTGCAACCAACTGCAGAGTACATTCCACCAATGTAAACAGCTATGGAAGGATTTCACAACTGAGGAGCAAGCATGGTACCTTAATGGTACCTTAACTCCTGAATTTATCAGTCTTTTTAAAGAAGAAAAAAAACCTGTCTTTGCCAGATTTCCCCTCTCTTTCAGCGAGCCCGTCATCATGAAGAAGGCAAGACATTAGTCAGGCTCATGCTTATTTAATAAAAAACTTGCATACACAGTAGGGACTGAAAGTTATTCTTTATTTAAAAAACACTTGGCAAACTAGAGTACGATTTTGCTGTGCAAAACAGATCTGAAGACTCACCTGATTTACCCTGTGCTCCAATAGCGCTCAGCTTAGCAATTAACTGTCTAGTTATTCACAGCTCAGAGCAGGGAGCCATGCAGTCAGCAAAGAATTCAGCAAGTATGCCCAGAACACTGTGCAAAGGATACCTCATGTCTCGCTATTTCATAAAGAAATCAGAGGCTCCGCTGATGTCTGCTCCAGGAAATGAGCCACAGCCAGATGATGCCGGAAGCAGGCTTTATATTTAGTACTGAGTCACCCACTTTATTAAATTCTAAAGACAAAAAAGGTGGGTGTGGAGAAGGGATACATGGAAAAAAAAAATCAAGTTATTCCCTTGAGATCACAGGCAATGGGGAATCTAGGGTTGGGTGGGATTTTTTCTGTAAAGGGAGAGAGAAACTAAAGACAACCTGGGAACCCTTTCTGCACTTTCACTGGAAGAGCAGTTGCCAGATCTGCTGCACTTCCCAGGGCAGAAGCCAGCACCAAAAATGCTGCAGGGGTTTGTGGTACCATTGATGTTTGCTCCGGTCAGTCCTGCAGGCAGGTCTCAGGCCTGAGCAGGGCACTACCGGTTCTGAGGCACTTTCCCATCCTTTCTGCTACATCTTCTTTGAGCCAAAACAGAGGCCACAGGAAGGAACTTGGTGTAGAGAATATTCTTAAGCCAGTTTTGCAGCATCACCTAACCCACTATGAAGTGCACCTTGCACCTATCACACCCCAAAGAAAACACTTTTCTTTGCGTGATTACAATGGCTTGAGGTAAAGGCTGATGAAGACTAAAGCATGCAACGAGGAGCTGACCTGGACACACAGTAAAACTGCACCCAAGTAGGACAGACATCACTGCAGGCCACCATCCAAAGGCCACCCTGTCCCTCTCTTCCTCCTCGGCATTTCAGTCTCTCCATCCCAGCTCGCTGTGGGGTCAAAGGGTCATCAGCAGCATAGGGAAGGAGGGGGAGAGCAGAGAGGGACCACCCTTGCACGGCACCCCAGTTAGACCAGCTCAGCCACACCACAGACCAGGCCACTGGAGAAAGGGTGGCACTAGGTCTGGTAGGAGGGTCTTGCAGGCACAAACATACTTTTCCATCTTTCACCTCACCTGCCAGGTCTGTCCATCACCCAGGCTAGTCTCTGAGATGTCTTAGGCAATCCTCTGCTCACCTAGAGAAGAGACTCTAGATATATCCACCTTAAGTCACTACTCAAGGAAATCCCCAAGATTTCTGAACAGGCAAGCTGTTCTGATCCATTTTCTGGCAATATCCAGTTTAGACACATTTACAATTGAGACGTATAAAGCATTCATGTGGACTGCATCTTCACAGAATAAACTTCAGATTAATATGCAAAAGCTGCAATTTCATGGGAATGTAGTTCTTTGTACTATGGTCTTTTGACATGCAGAAAAAAGAAAGTTTTAAGAGACACCAAAAAACAATCATAACTGTATATTGTACAATGATACAAATGACAGGAGTACAGATTTGTTCACAAGAGGTTCATATTTTCATACAAAGTCTGTCATAAGCCTTTTCACTTTCCGTCAATGATGCAGCCTGAGCAGCAGCAACAGCTCTGCAAAGTTTGCAGCTACTCAAGCCAGACTTTTCCCCTGAGAAGACTCACTTTCCAAATACTAACACATAAATACTGTTACCAAAGCCAAGCACTATACCTCATTTTGATTTAAAAAGTCAACAGCAAACAAGAGCTATCTCTAATGCCAAGCACCACCAGTGACTTGCCTGCAAAAGCAGCCTATTAGATTGCTAATAAAATTGGTGTAATCTTCAAAATAAAATTACAACAGCAAAAAGGATGTGGCTTGAAAAATAAATCCATGGACTGTAGCAAGACTAGAAATTATGCAGAATCAGAGGTCAGGGACTGCTTAATATCTTCCACCTGTATGAAAGAGGAGGTTATACCACTAGAGTCACAGCCTCCTCCACCCAGCAAACTGTTGACCACTGTCCAGACCAGTCTGCTGCAAACTGCTGCTGGCTAGTGGGGATGCTGTGGGAGACTGCCACTGGGTGGCTCTTCAGTCCCACACACCTCCTCTGCGGGTGACCTCACACTATCAGAAGGCTGGGGAGTCACAGACCAACCTAGGAAGCAGCCCATATGCCCAGCCCAGCCCAAGCCAATCTTTAAGGAGTCACTGGTATCTCATCTGGGTGTCCTGCCAGATGCTGGAGGTAGAAGATTTTGGCAAACAGCTCATGTTGTGCAAGTGGGCCTACAAATTCAGCTGTGTTGAGCTAGTCCAGAATCTCATCTCAAGGGACCTTGAGGCTTTTCCTGGTATTTAGCTCATGCCTGCATTTGCTGGCTTCTGTCCTAACTGCTCCTTTTGACTCAGACCCCAACAGAAAGTCTTCTGTAGGATGGACCTGCTGGAGAGGCTAACTTCAGGGGCTCCCACAACTATTGCACTCTTTTCAGATGTGTAGAAAGGTGAGGTAGAGCTGGATTACCACTCACATATACACTGCAGGCTTGCACTCTAAGGACCTGAAGACTATGGGTGACATCTTCACCATACAGCTCATTATACTGTTAATTAGTAAGCGATCTCACATCTTCTGGCCCATAAAAACCAGCCACTAGTAGCAGACTGATCTCTACCCTGTGAAGCCAGTCTTTGCTTTGACTGCAGATGTGTTATACTCTAAAGTCTGTTGCTGCTGCCAAGTTTAATGCTTTATGAATTAGTATTTAAAAAAAACAACCAAAGAAAAAAAAACATCTACAGATTCTACATAAGCAAGGCATGCTGTTTGATAGAAGGCACAAAGCAATTTTGCAGCTCAGGTCTCGGGTAACAGGGGAAGATCTATAGCTGGGAGCAATAATACCACAAGGTACAACATGGATTACACCAGAGGTCCACATGCTGATCAAGAATGTTAGCTATGAGTGTTACATGTGAAAGGGCAATGCACTAAAAGAAAGTGCAATACCTTGCTACGTGCCAAGTTCATATCAACCCAATGCACAAAGCCTTAATTGCTAAAGTGAATTATTGACCAGTACTGGTTGTAAAGGCTTTTGCATAACAAGGGGTTTCATATCCATTAGTACAGGGCAGAATCTTACTCCATTTCATGGCTTTCAAAGACGTCTTTATATAGACCTTCAGAAGACAGGGAGCAAAGGGACCAACTAAAACAACCCTATATAACCCAGAAAAAGGATATATACCCCTTAAAGAAGGGGGAGGCAGGGAGGGAGTCATAAAAGGTCTTGCCATTGGCGATGGATTTAACTAATGTAGGCTGGGCCCTGTCATAACCATCCATCCAGGAGAGCTACAGTCACTTCTGGGAGCTTCTTAGCTGGGCAGAAGCAAGGTAAGTTTTTCAAGTTTTCAACAAGAAGTCTGACTTTGCTGCCTTTGCTTAAGCACTTGGTTTACATAAAACAGTGGCAAGAGCCCAGCTGGAAATTAGATGAACAAGAATGTTACAAAGGGGTGGGCAACAGAAGGACAGGGGCAGGATTGCACTGGAACCTCCCATCTGTGTCTCCAAGGCTTAGTCCCAACCTCGGCCAAGCAGTGCAGAAAGGAACAGGCTAAAGTTTAGGTCAGACATTAAGGCCACTTATTCAAAATATTTTCAGTTTTCAGAAGGCCCAGTTTCCCCTCTCTCCTTATGCAAAAGTGAATTCTACCTAAGTGAGGATTCAGAAACTTGCTTATTACTTCCAGAAGCACTGAGAAACATGAACACATTTGTAAATATATTTCCATTTGTTCTCTGTTGACCTCCTTCAAAGTGTTGCTATCTCAGAAACCATTCTTAAAAGCAGGTGCCAACCTTCTCCCTGCTTGTCTGCACTATACCAATCATAACAGGATAACTGTACATACACCTACAAACACCCTATGTATTCCTTAAAATAAAGTCCTCACAATCCATTCTTGGAGGCAAAACATTTTGTGCCAAATTCAGGAAGAAAAAGATAATTGCAATATTGCTTTGGAACTCACTTCCTTTATTTCTGTGACCAGCTGGAGACAAGCACCTTGTTCTATGCTGGAAATGTTTAACTACAAGATTTATAGTGGACTATATATATATANATATATATATATATATATATATATACCACCACAGTACTACAGCAGCTCAGCAGTTATAGCAGAAGGCAAACACCATTTTAACCCAAGGAAAACAGCAACAGGCTGAAGTATCAGCCTGCTCATTAGCAGCCTGCTGCAGAGGCTCCAAGGCAGGAGAGCATCCAAGCCTGTCCCTGGGACGACACTCAGCATCCTGGAATCTCAAAACCACAGTCCTGCTCCAAACCCAAACAACACTCCACAGACCCTTCCCAGCTTATTAGCAGGAAAGAGCACAAGATTGCGAAGGCAATGTAAACAAGGACCCAGGATTTATTACCCTTCAGACATTGTTTAGCAAGTGACCCAGCTGAAGCACTGCTTCACAAAATATGAATGCCAATTACAGGGATGGGTAGCTTGAATTCAAGTTTCCACTTGGGTAGTGCTGTTCTGGACACACAGATAACTTTGGTGCTCACCCAGCAGTTTTGCCTGCTGGGAGGGGCTTTGCTGAGCTCTCCCAGAAAAACAGGGACAGCAGCTATGAAAATGCATGGGACCTCATCCACCATCCCCATCCTTCGCAACAGGGCAAAGTCAAAGTCAGCAAGTTCAGTCCTACTGTTTGTGAAAGTAGAGCAAGACACTTCTACACTGTAGCACTGGAGAGACAGTGGGAGAAGCAGACCAGCAAACCCCTTCCCCTGTTACTCTGAGCACAGCCCATCAAGCAGAAGTCCTGGCACCATGGGCTTCTGTGGCCAGGGCTGGGACAGTACCACGTACACTAGCAACATCACTGGGACAAAGACCAATACAAACGTTAAAAAAAACCACCCAAAACCTGATCAAATTTAGGAAAAGGCACACACATTGCTATGAATACGCTAACCCAAAGTGCTCCAGTCTCCAGTTCCTGTTGGAAGCTAATGGGTACATCAGAGGTGGGATGCTCTCGTGAAGCAAAAACACTCATCTCACCACTCTATGTTGACACAAACTGCATCACTAGTAGCCACTATTTCTGGCACTAGCAGTGTAGAGTGTTACGTGGTACTTCCAGCACGCAGAAGCAGGATCACACCTCAGTCACCAGTCAGCTCCTGCGATGCCAAGCTGCAAAGATACTTTGAGGGAAAGAGCATATAGAAAAGCAGGACTTTAGCTATAGTTTTCAGATTCCAGCACAACAGGCAGGGAAAAAGAACATGTAAATGGCACACGGGTGACCGTGCAACCTTGTGTCAGTAACAACCCACTGCACATCACCTTCCATCTAACCCAGAGAGGGTACAAGCTTCTGTTATCTGAGGTCTTCAACTTGCATTTTAAACATCTCATGCATTCAGCTCTGGAGAGCCCTAATTTAATCCCCAATATATTGGCAAAAAATCAGTCCCATATATATAAATTGAGTGCAGAATCACATGCCCTCCTATTTTCCTTCTAGTATCAAAATATTTTTCATATGTTGATCTTCAGAAAAAAAAAGCAAAGGAAAACAAAGGGGATATTTCTTAAGCTTCATTTCCCACCACCTCAGTGAGGCAAAACAATTTCAGTAGGAATCCAAGATGTCCCTAGAGCTCTGCAATTTTATTTTTTTCCTCCTAACAAGACAGTCTCCCTACCATCTGGAGCCAAGGCAACAGAAGCAGTTCTAGCAAACAAACCTCTGGCAGAAGCTGCACTAACAGGACCCAGGTCAGGGGCAGGATTACCTACTGCACACTAGAAGCGAGCCCCCTGTGGCTACCGCACCAGCGGTCACTGACATCTCCTGCAAAACACAGCATCTCCCTGAACCACAACCTCATTCAGCAGCTGATATTGGAAACACTGATACAGGACAGCAGCACTTCTGATGTTATTCAGCCTGTCTCATCTCCCAGAGTATCAGATTTTCTTCTTCATGCTTTTTTCCCCAAACTGGTGTTTTGCAGGTTTTTCCTAGTCTTGACCTGACCCTGCAGTGGGCAACAGTTCACACTGCCTTGCTTAAGTTCCTGTATTTATACAATTTTATAAAAAGCAGCCTAGTTAGCATTTTTTTTTTCAAGAAAAATTCAGTTTCCTCTAGGAAAAATATGTCTGTAGTAAAGACAAAGTGGGAAGAACTGACTCCTGCAGTTAAGAATTTGAGATATGAACAAATAGCCCCTTGACTCACAGCTGAAATAAAAACATGCAACTGAGTTAGACAAAGGCTGATGACTCTGTCCCTAGGCTTTGGGAGAAACAAAATCCTTCTAAGTCTCCTTCTACAGCAAGTTTCTTGACCATTTACAAAAGTTTTATGAGACAATATTTCACATTTTTAAGTTTTTTTTACAGTCTAGTCTAGAATAGAAGAACCAGAAACAGAACAGGCCAAGGGAGAGTCTACAAAAATTGAAGAGAAAAAGGCATTTCAGCGAGACATTTTATCAACAAGGTCATATAAACCGTTTCCAGGCCCACAGAGCATGCTCATTGTAAACAGACAATGAGCAGAGTCTGCCTGCCCTCCTCCCATCACACTCCCCTGTTCATTTATTCGCAGCCCAGCCCTAAACAACCGTAGAGGCTTAGGGCTAAACTTACAGCTTCAATTGCTTGAAGCCTTACAGCTTCAATAGCTAGGCACCACCGCCTGCTTCCACATCCCGGATGAATCGCATGCTGCCTTCCCCCCACAGAGCGGGCAGGAGCCTGCTGGCATTTGATACCGCCCTGCAAAACAACTTACTGCCTCACACAAGCATGGCCAAGGACAGTGGAAAACAAATTAAACACAGAAGAAGTCAACAGTTGAGGTTCATGAGGCAGAAAACAGATGCCCAGAGCAAGGAGTCACTCGACTTCCCTTCTGCTATCCCATGGCCAACTGTTCAGACTTGCCTGAGAAGTCTTGGTTTAGAGGCTTGGCTCTTCCAATGATCAGTATGAGAATGAGATCACCGCACCAGACATTGGTAAACCTCTTGCCCTTGATGTTTTTTTCTGTTTTATAAGAAGAGGGAGGAATGTGCAGCTCAGTCTGGACAGACAGCACTCCGCTGGAGGCTGTGGGGCAGGAACAGTCTCCTGGCCCTTGTATTTCTCCCCATAGCACTTGAGCTGGGACATACTTAAACTGGCAGCCTAATGCCTAGTGCAGCCCCAAACGTTGGTGTTCTTTATGCCAGGTATCAAAACACTGGTCAACATCAAGACAAAAAAACACAAAAGACTGTTTTTAGGCCAGGATTGGCATCTCCCCTTGAATGCATAGCCTCCAGCCACTAGAGCAACACAACCCTTTCTTACCCAGCTCCCTGCCAACCTCATACAACCAGGCAGCAGAGCAGTCATAGGAAGCACTTACCTTCATTTTCAGCTGGCCAGAGCTCTGTCCTTCCTTCCTAGAGCTAGTGACCTGCAAATCTGCTGGACCTTCCTCCATGAAAGCACCTTCCCACCTGGGAGCCCCTTCCATCCCCAAACACTCCCCCCAGAGAGCAGAGCCTCAGGGTCCTCCTGCCACCCGTGAGACACCTTGCTATTACTCTAAGATGCTAGCATCACGGCTAATGAAGCATAAGAGCTTCTGCCAGTGTTTTCTTAACCACTGCCTAAGCCAAGGTGGGCATTTAAGGAATCAAAAAAGGCCCTGACTGCTTCCTGCCTGAGGCTCAGCAATACAGCATCCATTCATCTCTTCATCCCATCCAGCCAACTCTCTCCACTAACAAGGATGGACCAGGAGCTCTTTCCAGGCCAGTGGTCTACAGAACCCATGATCTACAGTTTTCAACTCTTTCATGTCCTGCAAGAAGCATGGCTAAAACTTTACTCAATATCTACAGTACTACATGGCTGGCAGTCAGATACTCGGCTGACACCTGTCACCTTAGCACTTTTGGGTTAATTAGCAGCAAACAGATTTTCTGATATATTGTTAGAGCTGAAGGGCTTCCTGCAGCTGCCAGTGCCCCAAAAACCAAGATGTGAACATGTTGTGTACAGTTTTCAGCCTGCTGAAAAGAAAGGCTATTTTTAATCCAAGCCTACGTAGGGTGGGGCTCAGTCTCCAACCAGGCCAAAAAGCCACTATAATCCACAAGACCAATGTCTGGCAACCTTTGCTTGCAGGCTGATGTCTGTTCTATTTTAGGGATGGGAAGAATTTAGAATAAAAAGATATATAAATTAAAAACAAAGGAGGCTATGAAAAGTGAATAGAGGGAAGGGCCAGACTTATCCTGTGTATTTTGGTCTAAAGAACAGGGCTCTAAAAGAGCACAAATCAGGATTACTTTATTTTCCATTTCCTACAGCAGTTTATAAAGTATCATTTATAACATGGGCTAAGAAGAGCACGGCCCCAGTATATTTTTTACAGGAGGAAGAGCCAACCTGTGTCTCCTTGTACAACAGAGACATCCCTGGGAGGACAAGGCAGGAAAATGGTCACCAGCCATGAACATACCACCTATAAAAGAAGGTTTCTTATCTCAGACAGCAGTGAGACACTTTATTCTTTTCTGATGTTTGGACTCCAAAAACAGGCAAAGGAGAGCCACTAAAGTGACCTGAGGATTGGAATATAAGAGAAGTTCTGGTTATTTAGGGTTTATGGCCAACAGGCAACCAGGCCACTAAGAACAGAGATGTTTTGTATGCTCTCAGCACCTAAATGAGCCCAAGATCACACAGACTTCATACATAAACATATCACTAGGTTTTATTTGTTACAGGTACTGTCTCAACTTGGCATTCAAGCCAACTCAACACAGCCATTTGCTTTGCCTTATTAACCCCACCTTCCTTGCAGTACACAGGTCATTGGTCTAAAAGAAAGTACATGTATCTTCTCTCACTGTCTTCAGATGCCCCTTTAACATCCATCCGTCCATAAACTGTGAAACACTCACATAGGCATCAGCATCTCTAGAGCGCCTTCTTCACCTGACCAGAGCTGGATTATTAACCCCACTACAGAAGTCTAAAATTGCTTCTCTTGGCAGAATGCAAAAAGGGCAGAATGGAAGAAACAGTACACCGGGCTAAGAGGAGGACCAGAAATGATGAACCTCAAGTGCTGCTATCATTTCGGTTATGGACTTCTTGGGAAAAAAAAAAAACAACACTTAAATAACACTGTGAAGTTCAACCTAGATTTTATAAACATAGCAGCAAGACTGGATGCTGAACACCTCTTAACACTACATAATATGTTCATAGCCAACATCACTTCTTCCTTGTTCCACCCATAAGTAACACCACCAACTATCTGCTCTCTCACTTCCATCACTAAGGGCAGCATGCGATGAGGAAACAGTGAACAAGACAGCAAACTATTTTCAGCTTCAAAAAGAAAAAACCAAAAAGCTTACTTCAAAACATCAGAAATTAGGCATCCTGCAGAGATACTACACCTTATCTTCTCTTGAAGATCCCGGTAATAGTCTCTTTTCCCAGCTATGCAGTGGGGACTCCCAGCAGCATCTGTGAGCTGTCACTCTTTGCAGGAACAAAAAAAACCTACTGAAGAGGCAGGAAAACAGCTGTAAGCATTTCAGAGAAGGAAATGAGACAAGGAGACTGGTTAGAAGCATCTGGTCTATACAGATTGACATGAGCAATCAGCAGCAGTCCTAAACAGAGCTTCCCATTTCAGAGAGTCGTCCTGCTCCCCGCATCCTCAGACGGATGTCAAACCAGTAATTATTTTACTTCTTCCTGCCAGGGATGCTGCATTTCCACAGGCAGCAGTCACCCTCATGGCTCACAGCTGCTGAAAGGTGGAGATAAACTAACAGAAATCAAACAGCAAAACAAACAAAAGGGAAAGAATGGCTCTCAATAGCTCTGTCTCTGCTGATAGCAACTCTCCTGGGGACATGGAGGCTACCTCTTCATCATGCCACTCACAAACCCAGTAACAAAACTAGCTATGAGTAGGCCAAGTGTTAACCCACAAAACCCAGACATGAAACACTAGCTGTTAGAGGAACACATATGATATAATTCTTCCAAGCTGGCCAGACAGGACTTGCTTGTAATTCTTGGCATTTTTAATCCATTACCAAAAAAGCCAACAGACTACATATTCCCAGGAGACCAGCGGATGCCACAGCGACTGAGTGCACTGGCCAGGCACAGCACTGGCCACCATAGCTCAGCACCCTGTCCAGGGAGGTCCACACCCCTCTGATGGGAACAGATCTGCTGGGAGAGGGGAGACCAGGCCAAACAGGTAGTCCAGCTGTCAGGGCAGCTGCCTGTTCGCAGCATTGATGCCACACATGCCCACTGCAGGGAAGAGCTCAATTACCTCCAATGCCACCACCTCCTGATCAAACAGCGTGGTATTAGCAGAGGGCAGATGGGAACGTCCTCTCCTCCCACCCCACTCTCCAGCCCATTTAAGTGGAGACTTCTGTCTTCCAGCTCCATCAACTCATCATGTTTTCTTGCTCAGGCAGTATGAGAAGACAGGTTGCTCTTTATGTGGCTGGCAGATCACATAGGGTACACCAACAACTTATCACACAGGATCACACCAAATACCTGAAATCTCAAACACAGCACCTACTGCCCAGGGTTGGGCTCTGCAGCCACAAACACCCATGAGTCCCATCTTTTGGCTGTAATCAAATAATCTGTTTGAGCATTAATTAAAAGGGCAGGCATCCATCACTGTCCACAAGCAGCACGTACTCAGTGCCACAGCACACCCTGCTATGTCCAAGCACGACCTGCCCCATACCCACTCCCAGCACAGACCATGCTGGGGTACCTTCCTTTAATTCCCTGCCATCCAATAAATCCAAGAGAGACAGTACACCCATATGAACACCCAAACACGAATGTGTGGAGCAGAGGACACAACAGTAGCACGTTCATGGCCAGCAGTCACATGGCCGAAAGTGATTACAGCTGCCCAGTCACTGTCAGCTGAGCTGCCACTGCTCAGAGGAACTCCAGGATGGCCAGTTAGCACCACTTCTCCCAGCCACACCACCCAGAGCCCAGAGGTTAGACTAACACGCAACTACCTTCATTCATGAGATCACACCTCTCACCCTTCCCACCTACTCATCTACCAGCGGCAAGAGTAATGGGTACCTCCAGGCTGGAAAAGGGCTTTAATGGTGCAAGCAGGGAAAGCTGATTCTGTGTTAGAGCCCGAGCGACTCTCTGGGAAGGTCAGAGGAGAAACAGTCCTTCCATGCACCCCCTCCACCAGCAGCACTGCAGGTGGAACTCAGCCAAAACCTGCTCACTACAAACAAGCCACTGTTGCTTGTGCAATAATCCAATTCCCAAAGTGCCAACAGGAATGTGCATGCAACGATGTCAACAGATGCCTATCGAAGGGTTTGGGGACCAGGGATAGCAAAGAGCAAGGTGATGTTGTGACATTCATTAGAGTAACCCAGCAAATACTGATTTAATACAACCTTGCATCACCATCATTAAAAGAGTTGCTCTCAGTTTTGCAATGTACTTGAAATGAAAATATATTCAGGAATATTTTGCTCTGCATATGCATTAAGGTTATTTGGTAAACTTTTAAAATTCAGTATTTAACTATACCTTTCACACAAGATCTGGTTGTAGAAGTTTCTGGATTCATGTTTGGCTTTTTTGATGTAATTAGCAACTACAATTACTCTACGAGCTCAGTGTCCAAAGAGATACACAGAATACTTAATACACAATAGTACTTAGTTCAAACAATACCGAGTATGCACGGGTCAGTAATTACTTAATAAACATATGCTATTGTGGCTATTCGCAATATGACGAGGAACTTCTCAGTAGTAACTAACAAGTTAAAAATTAATATCTGTTATTGCACCATGCAGGTTGATAGCTCGTCAGTCACATGTTTAAACAGCTGGCACTGAGACATAAGAATCTGCTTTTCGGTGCTGAATTACTGCTCTAACATACATGGAGGCAAGGGTCATATTCAAAGCCTGAACAAAACAGCATGCTGTTTATCACTACTCTGTGGCTCACAGATAAAAAACAAGTTGTAGCCACATAGATTTCATGTGTCCAACTCTCTGCAAACTGTAAAGCAACACTGTAGCAGTGGACATCTCTGTCCTTCCTTCTCCACATTTGCTTTCTAACTCTTCTCCATCAGAAGCATCACTATGTCCCCGCGCAGGATTAACCTGCCTCCCAACATGGCAAGTCAAGAGCCACCCTTGAACACCAACTAGTGAGCTGGGACAGCACTTCGCAGGGCACCGCTGGATCAACATGAAACCCGTGCTGAAATAAAGCGAACAGGCCAGGCACTGCTTTACCATCTCTGCCACAGGCAGTTCACATGCAAAAAAAAAAATTAAAAAAAATCAAGCTAACAGGCCTCTATCTAAAGAGGGATAAATGTCCCCAGAGAATTCTGGTCCACAGTGCTCAGCATTTTAAGAAGGAAAGAGATGCAAAACACTCTAAATTAAAACAAACAAACACACACACACACACACACACCCCCCCCCAAAAAAAAAACAAACACAAAACAAACAAAAAAAAACCACGCCACAACAAAAAACCTGAAAACTCACTCGGTCTTTGGTTTTGCTGAAAACACAGGCTCTTTGTGTTTCACCACCTATCATTTAATGCTATGTAAAACAGATTACCAAGAACACAGGGTGTACTTGGGTAATATCACCAAATAAACTACTACCACATGAAAAATCACCACCAAGACAACCTCAAGTGCTAAATGAAGCTCTCATAAGTGATCAGGTACTACTGATCACTATCATCTACTTTGATAAGGAAGTGGATTAAAATACCTATATAGAAAGATGATGGGCACACCCTCCCTAAACACACTGCCTATCATGTAAAAAGGAAAGCATTTCTGTTCTCCCAATGCATTACACTATACACACTAGCAAAAACCTAACTCCTGCACTGATGCTCCAAGAAGTGAAGCACTTGCTGTTTTAATACAGAAAAGACAGAGACAATACTTCCAACATGAAGTTTACCTATAAAGCTATTCGCAAGGCACTTGGACACTTAGATCACTGGTAGCTGCTTAAGCAAAATTACTGAATTACTAACAGCCATTTCAATCAATCATTGAGTAGCACTCTCATTTGCTTCCTTCAAGTCAGAACTGTTGTGTTTCCACTTCTCCAAAGCCAGTTATTTTGCTGCACTAGAAAGCCAAGTAAACATGGGAAAGAGTTACTAGAAGATCACACATGAGTGGATTCAGCAGCAAACCCATATAAGAAGGCTGCAATTCCTTCACTCACCATCTTAATCTCACAACAATTGAAACCCAGAGCAGAGAAGTCAGTAAGGGAGCCCCAGGGGAAGGATATCCTCCACTTTTATCCCAAATCTGATCATCCATCAGTTGAATACCTAATGAAGTCATCAGTCCCCAGACCCCTTCCCACTGTGAAGCTAACCTAGCCAAAACTAGTAAGTGGGTTTCTGGAGTTTTGATCATTCTTTAATCTGGGGAGGTGTTTGCCTGCTTTATAGGAGGGAAAACTTGGCCAGATTAGCTTTGATAAGAGAACAAGGACCCTAGTTAAGCATAATTCTTTATATCTAGCACTGAATAACTGAGTTTAGTAATCACATTATGATCTCTTAACCCAGACAAAGAATGGAGTAATTCATCTATCACAAGCAGAGAATTCCTTCAAAAGAGCTTGGTTACAACCAAGCAACATCCTCAAATTGTTAAGCTTTTGGCAAGATTAACAGTAGTGTTTCAAAAAGATTTCTCTTAGCAAATTATTTTATAACATACTTTTTTTTTTTTTTTTAAGAGTTATTCAGATGCAAACCAGCAGATCTGGAATTTAAGTTCTCTGCACGCACACACCCCACAGAAGGCCATCAAACACCCCCAGGGCAGGAATCAGCTGCAGAATATTGCACCCAGGGGACTCGCCTTGTGTCCACTAATCCCCCAGAAACACCGCTCTCCACTGACAAACTACCAGCAGCTCCTCTTTGCACAAGATTTCTTTTCAAAACAGATTGAATTTCTATACATCATTATGCACAGCACTAACATATGTTGATCTCTGTAACTATTCCCTCTTTATATCCAGGTTCCAGCTGTTGTCTTTAAAGTTACTCTGAGCAAGCCTCCCAGCATTAAGGAGTTTTTCTTCTCAGGTTACCAGACTCACTGGAGAAGTCACAAGTGTTACTGGTTGAACAATGGCTCCAAGTTTTCATGCAAAAGCAATTTATCTGAGATATCTATTATCTTTTATAGTCTCTTCTACAGACTGACCAAAAACAGGAAGCCCAGCTCTCATGTGCACACGCATTCCACTGGGATTGTGTAACAGCAATAACAACCTCAGAGGCTGATTCAATGGCATTTGCTCAGAGCTATACCAACAGCTCTCCTGAAAAGAAATGAGTTCAAGTGATGCTCTGCTTGAAGGTATGAATACTATTACAGAGCAGACACATGCAGCCTGTCCCAAAGAAACATTAACTGGAGATTAGATTCCCATCCACATGTCTCACTGCTATTTCCACTTTGATAAAAACTTACAACTGGAGAACTGCCTGCAGTTTGTTACCTCTGTAAGGGCAAGTCCAGCAGGACTCGATGCCATCCCTCAGAATGCTTACAGCCAGCACCAGGGTGCCCCAGCCTTTTCTGTGCAAAGGAAAGTCTAAAGCTTCACCTCCTGAAAAATTCCCTGCTCTTCCCCTTCCCTTCGCAGGCTCCCAACAAGAAGCCATTGTTCGGGGGAGCAGGGTGACACTTCCTCTCCCGGCCCAAATTAGAGATGTATAAAAATAAACCCACACAGCTGTCCCACCAGTTCACTTTATTTCACCCCGCTTCAATTAGATGAGAAGTCGGCTCCCATTTCCTCACTTTTTCTGCTTTTGGGAACACCGCGCTGCGCAGGAGAGTTAAACGCAAGCCGAAGCCCCTTGGCGGCGGGACGCGGCACCCGCTCCGCTGCGGCCGGGCTCCGCTCGCACCGAGCCCGGAGCGCTGCGGGAGCCGCCGCCCTGCCTGCGCGCCCCGCTCCGCCCCGCGGCGGG
>VZTV01092573.1:0-42036 GCA_013400875.1 Anhinga rufa | reverse complement strand
CCGCGTGTACCCTGCCCGCCCCCCGCGGGTACCCTGCCCGCACCCCGCGGGTACCCTGCCCGCCCCCCGCGGGTACCCTGCCTGCCCCCCGCCTCCTGCCCGGCGCGCATCCCGCCTCCGTGCGCGCGTTCCGCCTGTCCCGCGAGCATCCCCCATTCTTGCCCTGCACGCAGCTCTCCTCCAGGTAGGCATCCCTTTTTCCCTGCAAGCATCCCTGTCTCCTCCTGTGCTTGCATCCCTCCCCCCGTGCAAGACTGCAGCCTTTCTCCCGTGCACGGGCAGCTCTGGCTCCCCCAGCCCTGCCCCACAGGCAGCGGGGCTCTGGGCTCCCCTTGCAATCTTCCCTTGTCTCCCCAGGAGCACCGCCGCTGGGTGGTGCTGAGGCCGCCCGGGGGAAGCTGGGGCTGTTGGGCACGCCGGGCGAGGGGCTCCCCACGCACCAGGAGCATGTGGGGTGCGGGTGCCTGGGCCCTTGCACCCTGTACTCTGGGCAGGGAGCGTTGCCACGGCCTTTCCCCAGCCGGCCTCCGGCTGGCCGATTTGGGATAGGTGGCCTCATAACTGTCCTAATTTCTACATTTGCCACACAGACATTCGCACCAAAAATTGCTAAAGGGACTCAGGAAACCAAGGGCCTTAGGGATGCTTTTGCATAGAAGTGGTGGAGAACAGAAGTTAATTCAAAAGAGGCCTTGACCTGAGACAGAAAAAGCAAAAACCTGCTCTGGGAAGAAGGAGGTGAAAGGAGAGAAGGAGCCAGGGGGCCAGAGCTGCACAGCGGAGCTGGGCCAGAAAGAGGGGAAGCCATTTCCCTAAATGAGGGACCTCACAGTCCCCAGCAGCCCGACACTGCCATCTCCACCGGGCCCTGGAGAAAACATGGGCTCAGCTATTAATGTCTTCTTCTGGTTTTAGGAGAAAAGCAAATATATTTTCAGGCATACAAGACCCTTTTCAGGTCAGAAAGATGAGCCATTCCCATGCCTGGAGGTGAGAACAGCACAAAGTAATGAATTCAGACATAAACCAGGAACATTAATGCAAGGTGCTAGCTCTTGTGTAGAGTAATAGCACGTGTCCCACTTTTTTGTGTTTTCACTATTTTCCACCACTGTCAGAAAAATTAAACTTGCAGAAAGGCGATGGTTACCTAACAAACTATTAATAGATAGGATGCACACCATTCTCTCTCTTCTCTTTAAAGATTAAATACATGTAGGACATATTTGACTAGAACTGCCCATTGTAATGAGTATTTATTTCTCTATGTTGCCAATGTTACAGCTGTACATTTCTGGATATGAATTGCATAGACATACATTATGAGCCTTTGAATTACTTACAGAAAGATCATCAGTCTGATCATTACAGAATAAAACAAAACACATTTCATTGTCAAAACCATCAGGAAAAATCATTTTGCGGTTAATTTTCCAAAGCTACAAAATGACAAGGTCTCACAGAGTGGTCCCACATGATGGAAGCGACACGGTTCACAGTGGGAGTTTCCTCATCACATTAGCAGGAACAGCTTCCTGAGACGAATTAGACTCTCTTCCCTTCGTCCTTTTATTCTTTTTATACAGTTGGATTTCTCATTGGATGTCAAAACTCTTACATATTCATCAGTTTGTTAGACTAGCTCTCAGGAGATAGGAGTAGCAATTTTATACTGATTTAAAGGATTAGTTCAATTTTACGCTCTGTGGTGGTAGTCCTGTGTTCAGATTAGGCCAATGCTTCGCATTGCATTACAAACACAACAGAACTGTGAAAATTTCTGATTCTGGTTGCAAATTTTAGCAAAAAAAAATATATACTTTAGATTATTTTTTGTCAGGTTTTGCTAGCATGCCAACATATAAGAGCTAGAGACATGAAATCATCTTTGAGATCTTGACTATTCAGAAAATGCAGATTACACATTTCCGTGCCCTGCTTTTGTCCAAACCAGTAGTATGAAACAGGCAATGCTTTGTTCTCCAACTGAGGGAGCAAAGTATTAAACATATTGAACATTTACCAGTTGTCTCTTTATTAGGATTTCCCCATGTCTTCATGGGGAAAAGAAAGTTAAGCTATAGTAGACAAATCCATTAATTCAGCTACAACCACCGCTTAGTATCCCAATAGAGTCATCAAGCTCAGCTTAAGATTTTTTTATTGCATATTCAATGTAATTACTAGATTCTGAGTGAGATGTCAAAATGCAGAGATTCATTTACACACAACTAGCACATGCCTTCTTTGCAAAAACACACAACTGCATGTTCTTAGGTGATTATTTGTCGTTAAAACCACTCATTAACACAGATACTAACCTCCTTTTCTTGTGAAAAATAAACACAAGGCTCAGCAATTAACTGCTTTGTGAAACAGTGAACAAACCTTTTCAAGAGCACCTGACAGGACACAGTTGCATTCTTATTTCACTGCATCCACAGGTGATGCAGTGGGGAGGAAAAGAGAAATTTTGACAAAGGTCAAAGGGGAAAATCAGTGCCCTTATGAAAAGTCCCATGGAGATTTTAAACAGAGGCTGAAGCACAAGGTAGATCTGCAATATCAGCGTTGGCCAGTGTTTGAAATTATGTTTGGGACATTTTTAAAACCCTTTCAAAACGATCGTTATTAAGAAAATGACAAAGAGCGCTCTTTACACAGAGGGACTTTCCACATAATGGCATGCATGAACAGAGAGGTTAGGGCCAGGCAGGCAACAGGTATTTCCAACCTGATTTACACCATGGGTAGTTTTATTTAATATGACTTTTAAATAAAGGTGTAGTGAAATATTTTTGTAGAGAATATGCACTTACAAGATGCGGACTTCACAAACTACTAGCATATAGAAACAGGAGGAAGGAAATAGGCCATATTTTTTGAAGATGAGTTTAAACAGTGCTTCATTAAGTCTTTTCTTCAGCAGAGTTTAACAGGTATCAGAAAATGCCCTGGCTGTAGAGCCACAATGGAAGGACTGCCTGCTGGATTTTTGTGCTGAACATTTTTAACTGTAAGGATGTGAATTTCCATAAATGCAGCTTATTGTAATAATCACCACCAGACAGAGGAAGGGCTGACCCTGCCTCCAGGAGAGCTTTGCCACTGACTCAAGTGGAAGCTGGACCAGCCCTTAACAGACTTTGACACTGCCAGATTAATGTTAGTGTGACTCTGTGCCTATAGAATTAAAATTAATTTTAATTATGTCTGTCTGAATGTAAGCTTCTTACCTGGCAGCTTAGCGATACATCTCCTGTACTGCTTTTCCATTCTGTAGAAGTTATACCTTTGCTTTTGGCTGGGTTATTCCATAATATGTGGTGTTAGCATATAATTATGGTCACTTACCTGTGAGAATGCCTTACTGAGGCAATGCTCAAATTAATAGTTAGAGAGGGACTATGAGGATAAATAATGCTTGTCTTCTCAGTGGCAAATCTAAGTAACTTCTGACTGAGAGCTCCTGCCAACATCACTAACAAGAAAAAAGCCCATTGTCTGTTGAAGAGGAGGCAGTGCCTTTTGGAAAGGGTACAGAAGAAACAGTACGGTCCTAAGAGATGCTGTGAAACATTGTATGGCATGCATCTTGGCAAGGTATGCCTGATCCCATGTAAAAGCTAGCTGCTTTAAGATCAAGATCATCATAGACCATAAGTGACGGGTGATGACGATCAGGAAGAAGGGGAGGAAGCCTGGTGGGGTAATTAAAAACTTGTGTCTCTGATGCACAGTATGCCAAAGAGACAGAGAAACTGCAAAACATACTGGGGGAGTGGTAAGCATCCGGGTTCAGAAGTGGCCTTTAAAGAAATGGGCTTTAAAGGAGTTGGTGTGAAGTTCTTCAATTAGAATTAGGGCATCTGTTCTCAACTAGACTTTTGTTTTGTTCTCTGCAA
Source organism: Anhinga rufa (assembly GCA_013400875.1). NCBI lineage: Eukaryota > Metazoa > Chordata > Aves > Suliformes > Anhingidae > Anhinga > Anhinga rufa. The sequence goes on along the minus strand of VZTV01092573.1, from coordinate 38,131 downwards.
ATACTTACCCATAACATTAACAGAATCTAAGAACCAGGATATTAATGTCAAAAACACTTGTCATCAATCAAGGAGAACAACTGAGTGGCGCTATGAATAGATTAATAAGCTGGAACTATTTTTTTTTTCCATTGCAAGAAAGCAGATGGAAATCTGCATAACATTTTGAACTACAGCAAATTGAATTTACCTCCTGCTAGAAACATTTACTCAAATAATTCTGGGCACTTCTTCACTTAAAAACAACTTTTGGGAAATAAATATCAGCAAGTTTATCCAGCAGGGTTGGCCCATGCAGGGAATCCATATTCAGTCAAAGAAGTCTGTGAGACTGCTCACGTGAATGTAGATTACCCACCAAAGCTATCAGCCTGACAGGCTGTAGGCAAGCTGCCTGCTAGCTGCCTTCCCTCTCACTGTCCTGACCGCCAGATAACAGATCACATCGTGGGACTCCGGACTGTGTTGTGAAACCATCAGTGCCTCCTAATTATTCTGCTGCAAGGCAAGCTCGCACTTGGCGAAGGGGTTGCCCAGGGTTTCATGCTGCCTCTATTCTGCAGTATAGGTTTTATTTGTTTGAAACTGTGCTCTTTCCCTGTCAAGGGGAGTTTTTCCGTGATTGCCCATGCAGCATAAGAAGAGCTCTGCACTTCCAACCCAGTAGTGGCAAGCCGGAGTTATTCATGTTATGCCTTTGTACAACCCTTAACTACAGTTTTTATGGGCTGAGCTTCCAGAGGACTCATTGACCTTTAAAGCATGCAGGAGAGTGGGTGACTTGAGATTTTATTAGCAGTTCATATCAACAGGGTGAACTTCCCTCCTTCGTTGTTGTGGACCAAAAAAAAAAAAAAAGCAGCATGGCAATGAAGATGTGTTTTTGTCTCTTCTCTTTACTTAATTTATCAACCCATCAAGACCAGACTCTCCAAAGCTATGAATCCACACCCCCTTTCTCCTAGCTAAGGTACAAATTACTGTCTCCAAAGAAAATCATGTTTCCAGAGAGCATGAGATACAGAGGGGCAGACATAGGTAGTTTGGGAAGAAGAACCAAACAGAGCTAGCTGCAGACTATGGAAAATACAGTCACTGCCCATGCAGCTGACAGTCGGTCATTTTGGTCATTTATCTAGTTTGACAATTTGGCAATAACCTGGTTATTACTGCGGCTTGAAGTTCTGCGTGCAGCTTCTTATTATTAAATCCTGGCAATCTGCTCAGAGCTGGACAACGTCACCCTGGAATGAGGTTTTAGGAAGGGTTTGAAGGGGGAAAAGCCTGGTGGTTTGGCAAGCTAGGACCGGGTTAATATTTCATGCAGTTGGTTCTGTGTTGGGACAAGACTGGAGGCAGGAAACAAAAAAGCTGCTGACGCAGGCAATTCTGCATGGTATAGAGTTTGGGATGGGATGAACTGGAAAGTGTACAGGGCCTCCAAGGAAGACTCTTGTCTGCACAGTGCTGACCTTCATGCCAGTCAGGCTTGTGAGCGATGCCCTTGCTTTCCTCTTTCTCTCCATTCTGCCTTCCTTTGGCTCCAGTCAAGTTAAAATGAGGTACACAGAGACTGTATATGAATAACACTCATCTGCTACAGGATAAGATCAGGAGGCTGTGCTTAATAACTGAGGAAGTGTTCTTGCTGCTCAGGGACACTATTTCTAGTGTTCCTAATATTTCCCCATTTGCTAGTAACTAATTTGGACTTTTTTGTCTTCCTAGTCCCTAATACAGTTGTGAATATTTTGTTCTTATTTTCTCTGAACTTTCTTCTCTCTTATATTTTTGCCCCTCTACCTTTTGCCTCCTTTTCCATTTTACTCATGCTGGCACAAAGTTCCCCCAGCTCCTACAAAACTCAGCCATCCCACAACCTCCAAAATCCACAGTGAGCGGAAGCAGAGCAGGGCTGTCTACATTCCTGCAAGCCCAGGGCCTGGGAGACGGCATGGATATGTGCCAGTGCTAATAAATAGGGAACTATTAATGACTGTGTAAAGCAGGAAAATTGCAGAACAAGATAAGACTCACAGAATTCCCATAAGCTGATTTTTGATAAGGATATTTACCAAGTGGAAAAAATAGGTTATCCTTAAATGCATATCTCTCTATCCAGCCATAAGCATGTTTGCGCAGGCGCTACACCATGTATAAAAGGCAGCAGGATCATGTGTTGAAGTATATCTGTGACACATGCTCAGCTCCTTTGCACCCTGCCCAGTACAGGAGTTGCTTTGCAGTTTTGCAGCCAGGCTATGGTTGGGGGTGACTGTTCTCAGCTATGAGGCCAGGCTGCACCATGTCTGCCAAACTAAACACCCTGTGTAGCTTCAGTTGGGCCCAGCATACACAAAATCTAATGCAGTGGCCAGGACAACTGAGTGGAGCAGTTTCTCTTAGAGGTCTAGTAACTGCAAGGCTCTATTGCCTCCTCCTGTGTCTTGCAGAGCAGAGATCAGGCCAGGTACCCTGATCTTACAGGCTTGCATTGCAGCAAGGCAGATCTGCAGATCTGAGGAAGCTGCTTCACCCTCCTGAATTGCCTCTCCAGGTAGCTGAGGGCTACTGGGGCAGGCCTGATCCTGCTGCATCAAAACAGGGAGGGTCTGGTAGGTGCCAGCCTCCCCAGTGCAGGTGGGGTGCATCGATTGGTGCTGGCACATCAGCCAACATTTACATATCAGGGCTTTGCATTCCCTAAGCTTTATTGCTGTGTTGCAGCAGGAAAGAGAGAACTGGCTGAAATAATGTGACTTTTGTGGTAACTGATGTCAGGATGGGGCAGAGAGCAGAGGAACTGCTTGTGATGGACAAGAACACAAGGAACTGCAGAGACAGGGCAAACAAAAAGCAGCCTAGGGTGGTTCGGGTTCAGGTCATTCTGCTGTGGAGCATGGGACAGACTAGTTACCCTTTCCAAGGCCCTTCCAGCCTGATCTCCTGCTATTGCAGTTCCTGTTTGTTGCAGGAAAGCACCTCTTAGTGCCAGTCACCTCTCCCCTTCCCATCGGTGCAGGACCCCAAGCAGCACACAGGGTGCAGCTACAGTGCATGGAGCAGCTGCAAGATGTAGGTGCAACGGGGTTAGCCTCACCCCCAGCCCCTGCGGTGCTCAGCTCCATCCCCCCAGCTCAGGAGTGTGGGTCAGTCCTCAGGGCAGCAGCGTGCAGAGTGCTGGATCCAGCTGGCAGCAATGTTTTCTCCTTCCTGACCCCACCACTGTACTCCCTGTGCTTAGCTCTTGCTGTTCTAGTTTTTGCTGATCTAGACATGTTAAAATTAATTTTTTCTCTTGGTGTCTAACTCTAGGCAAGGTTATTAGGTAGCTGGGTCATTGCAGTATGTGACTGTCAGCTGCTGAAATAATTTGCATTGGGCTGCAGGTTGGTAACCCACTAAAAACCGCATTTGGAATGATGACTAATCGGCACCAGAATTGCTGCAAGCTTCATTTTAAAAACAAGGAATAGTTTCTTCAAAAAGAACAAAAAAACTGCATTTCCGTGTTGTAAAATGATTGGCCTTCACGTGGCAAGAGCCCAGCTTATTTCCCCTCCGGTCTGCATTCTGGAATCATTACTATACTTATTTCCAGTAGTGCAGAAAGTCTTTTCCATACACCTCTTCTTCAGCCAGTAGTCTGTAGCTAATGTTTAATGTTTCCTAGGCAGGAGGAGATGAGGACAAACCAACAGCTCTACTGTGGTGACAATGACCTTAGAAAATGTAAAACCTTTCTCTAAAAGCAGTCATCAGGTCTGAGAGCAAGCCCAGCCCTGCAGACAATACTTCAACAACACCTCCGAGGAGTGTGCAGCCTTGGGACAATCTGTGTGAGGAGTTCACAGAATGCTCCTGTGTCCATCCCAAAGAAAACTCTTTGGCCAGAACAGGATTGTACCTTGTCCTGGTTGAGGGGAGAGTATTCAGCAATGAAGAAGCTGCATAAAGTTAAAAATTCATTTGGATAGTCAATTCATTATAAATCCATAACAAAACACGTCTTGCATGGATATTCACTTTCACTGACATCAAAGAGCATTTCACAGAATCACAGAACGGTAGGGGTCGGAAGGGACCTCCAGAGATCCCCTCGTCCAACCCCCCTGCGTGAGCAGCACACCTAGAGCAGGGGGCACAGGACCGCGTCCAGGCGGGGTGTGAATGGCTCCAGGGAAGGAGACTCCACAACCTCTCTGGGCAGCCTGGGCCGCTGCTCTGCCACCCTCACAGGAAAGAAGTTTTTCCTCATATTTAAGTGGAACTTCCCGTGTTCCAACTTGTGCACATTGCCCCTTGTCCTGTCGCCGGGCTCCACTGAGAAGAGTCCAGTCCCACCCTCCTGACACCCACCCTTCAGATACTTATAAACATTGATGAGATCCCCCCTCAGTCTTCTCTCCTCCAGGCTGAACAAACCCAGGTCTCTCAGCCTTCCCTCANCAGCCCCCAACCTCTACTGGTGCCTGGGGTTGTTCCTCCGCAGGTGCAGGACCTTGCACTTGCTTTTGTTGAATTTTATGAGGTTTCCCTTGGCCCAGCTCTCCAGCCTGTCCAGGTCTCATTGTGCAAATTAAGATGGTTGAGCAGAAACCTCATCTTCTGCACTCACATAACTTCCATCACAGTAACTTTTAACTGGACACTGTCCTGGCATTTCACATTCCAGTCTGCTGGTTTTGACCAACTTGCTCTACAAAAAAAATCATTTACTAGAAAAGAATGGTAAATAAATGCCTCATAAAAAATGTTTCTCAGCATCAGCTCCAGAAAGGAATTCCTCCCAGGAGCCCATCTCGCTCTCTTTGTTAGAGCTGATAAGGACATGTGGGATGGAAGGGTATTCGTAGCTGCAACGTGGCTTAAAAACAGAAGAAAATAATACTCTTGTGGGGAAAAAAAGGGTTCTCTAGTGGGAGAATTAGAATCAGAATTCTAATCAGCAGAATTAGAAAATTAGAAATTAGAATTAGAAAACAGACTGTGTTGTCCTCAACCAAGGGCACTCCGTGTCCTCCTGCTTCTGCAGCAGGTGCTGAAAGTTTTTAAGGATGGCAGATCATACCAGTGAGAGGTCCCCAGCTCCCACATATGGAGGATACCTGAGATAACTAGGGTCTGGCCATACTGACCTATAAGAAAGGGAAAAGTGGTTCTCTGAAGGGCACTGTGGGCCCCTGCTCCCAGTCTTGCCAAGCCAAGGATATTCCCCAAAACATCTGCCCCAGGCGTTTTATCACTCCAGGGTTTAAGGGCTGGGTCTCTGCACCTCTTTTGTACCCCTGCCCCAGCAGCCACTCTAATAGAAGAGCATTTCTTTAGAGATCCATCTTTTCTGACAAGGGGTGGATGGTCCAAGACATTTCCAAGGGCTACACTTGCAGAAGAGGTGGCCATGTTCTCATGGCAGCCCAGCTGCCTGCCTCCAGGCGCTAGAGCTGGCTCAGGCAGGTGGTGTCTGTGGTTACAGCTCTCCCTACTTCAGCATCTCCTGTGCTCCAGATGGAGACAAACACAGTGTTAGGAGCTACCAGCACCAAATGCCCTAGATGGAGTAAGAAGCTCCTCTGATGAATAGGGTAACACATATCTTGCCCACAGAGATCTCATCTCACGTTTAAACTTGTCAGTGTGAGGAGTTTTGATCTCCTCCTACAATTTTTGTTGCTGTTTTAGCATTATCTGTCCTCACTTTTCATATTTTTGGTGTTCCTATCCAGGCCAACTTCAACTGGTGTGAAAGCCATGAATAAAAGGCACTTCTTCTAGAAGCAGAGCAAGCAACATATGGCCTTAGGCTTGATTTTGCCCCAGATATTTTTACAGTTGACTTAGTTTTGTATTCACACATGTATCTCATAAGAAATTTGAGAATGAAGCACTGCCAAAGGCATTAACACATAAAAACATTTTTCAGCCACTGAATATCCCCTCCTGATCTGTGAAAAGAGGCTTTTCCAATCATTAGATGTTTATGGTTCAGCAAATTGGTACTGCAAGAAAATCTCAGGTAGCTTTCTCTGTCACATAGCTGCTAAATAGCTAATACTTGCTTTCTCTTTTAAAATACTCTTTCTGCAGTGGTGATGACTACAGTGTTGTCTGATAAATTTCCCAGGCCAGCTAGCCATGTAGGCAGCTTGAAAAATATGGCCTTGTTTACAGATTATTTTAAATGCCTGTGTTCACTGCAGGTTTAATTTCTTTATTAATGCAATTATTTAAAGCTTATATTGAAAGAGCTGTTTTACAAAGAGCTGGAAATCACACATGTGAAAGGTTCTGATGAGCTCCCTGGCAAGGTTGGGTCCCCACCTTCCCGCTGATCCAGATGTGCTCTGCCAACGGGGACGTGATAACGCAGCGCTGGCAGATGTATCCCCACTCTCCTTCCCTGGGCTCACAGCTATACCTTCCTGATTTCTTTTTTCACTACTGAAGCCCCACACTGAGGGTGGCTGCTGTGAGTCCAGAGGTCCTGCTCATACTTACTCACTGCAAAAAGGGATGCTGACTCCTCTGAGCTGAGATGTAGCGATGGGTTGACCCCGTCTGGATGCCAGGTGTCCACCAAAGCTGCTCTATCACTCCCCTCCTCAGCTGGACAGGAAGAGATCATTCACCAATTACCATCACAGGCAAAACAGACTTGACCTGGCGAAATTAGTTTAATTTATTGCCAATCAAATCAGAGCAGGATAATGAGAAATAAAACCTAAATCTTAAAACACCTTCCCCCCCACCCCTCACTTCTTCCTGGGCTCAACTTCACTCCCAATTTCTCTACCTCCTCCCTCAGTGTGGCACAGGGGGACGGGGAATGGGGATTGTGATCAGGTCATCACACGTTGTCTTTGTCCTCCTTGGGGGGAGGACTCTTCACACTCTTCCCCTGCTCCAGCGTGGGGTCCCTCCCATGGGACACAGTCCTCCACAAACATCTCCAATGTGAGTCCTTCCCACGGGCTGCAGTTCTTCATGAACTGCTCCAGCGTGGGTCCTTTCCCCAGGGTGCAGTCCTTCAGGAACAGACTGCCACAGGGTCACAAGTCCTGCCAGGAGCCTGCTCCAGCATGGGTTTCCCACGGGGTCACAGCCTAATTCGGGCATCCACCTGCTGTGGCGTGGGGTCCTCCACAGGCTGCAGGTGGATATCTGCTCCACCGAGGACCTCCATGGGCTGCAGGGGCACAGCCTGCCTCACCATGGTCTTTATCACAGGCTGCAGGGGAATCTTTGCTCCTGCACCTGGAGCACCTCCTCCCCTCCTTCTTCACTGACCTTGGTGTCTGCAGGGTTGCTCCTCTCACATATTCTCACTCCTCTCTCTCCACTGCTATTGTTACGCAGTATTTTTTTCCCCTTCTTAAATACATTATCACAGAAGTGCTACCACCATTGCTGATGGGCTCGGCCTTGGCCAGCAGCAGGTCCATCTTGGAGCCGGCTGGCATTGGCTCTATTGGACATAGGTGAAGCTTTTAGCAGCTTCTCACAGAAGTCACCCCTGTAGCCCCCTCACTACCAAAACCTTGCCTCGCAAACCCAATACAGGTGTAGAGTTGTAGTTCTCTTTCACAGCCCCATGGGTCCTGGTTCACCCTTTGCACTGCCCTGCTATTGCCTCTGGTCTCCTACTCCACCACAAACAGCATCAAACCGGCCCTTCTCATAAAAGCTGGGTGTAAGCTGTATGGTGGATAGTAAACTTCCCCCCAAAAGGTCAGCCCTGGTGAGCAACAAGTGTGCGGAGTCAGGCCAAACTCAGCAAATCACCTCCAAATCCTGGGGAATACAAATTCTAACAACAGATTGAAGTGCAACATTTTAAAGCAGCTTCACTTGACACTTCATTTTGAATGTGAGGTTAAACATCTAAAGGAGGCTACAAGTGTTGAAAGTGAAATGCAAAATGAAGTTGAAAGTCAATGCAAAATGAATCATTTATTTTTGTTCTGGCTATAACTGATCTTCTGTTCTGTTTCACCAGCCAAGACCATATTTTCCCATCCTTTAACTGGGAAGAAGAATCTAGCTTACCCACTGGGGACCAGCCTCACAGACCTGGAAGATGGAAGATGCACCATGTGTAACACATACCAAATAAACCCTTTGCCCTGCAATGCAAATAAGCCTGTAATGGGTTTACATCCCCAGCTGGGAGGAGGGTTTTTGCAAACACATCCATCTTTCTGGTGCATGCACAGCTCCGCAGGTTTAAATCTCAGCTTGAGACCCTGGCATCTTCTTCTTCACATGATAAAAATCTCCGAGCAAGCAAACAGGATTCTTAAAGCTTTCCCTATCAAGTCCCACCCTAGCTAATGCCACCTAGCTGCTGAATCCTTCATGCCTGTGAGTTGGATATTCCCCATGACACAGCCCAACTTTTTTTTGTTAAGGTTTGCATTATTTTGCACGATTTTTAAAATCTTCAACCTTCCTCCGCAGTGCCACCTCCTTAAATACACCGCTCTGTGTGTCTATCTGCCACCTTTCATTCTTTATTCAGAGTATTTAGATGCTCTGGGACAAAGATGATCATGTTCAGTGCCCATGTGCCATCTAGCACAGCAGGGTGATGGTCCACACATGGGATTTCTCAGAGCCATGATTATGGAGGCAGTAGTGATATCACCAAGGGATACAGGAGGGTGATGGGCTGGGAAAGGCCACAGCAATGCAAACCCATGTTTTCTACAGACAAGCCCTTGGGTGACACATACGCTGTGATCCAAATAACCTTTAATGACAGCTTTACCTTCTGGACACAGATTTGCCAGGGGCTAACAGTCCCTCAGTCTCAAACTGCCCTTTGCAATTTGCCCTCGGTGACATGTGCAGCCCTGCCTTATCCGTGTGGCAGCTGCCCTCACCCCAGGACAGATGACTCAGTTCCCAAGCAAGCCCTCCTCCCCAGCCAGGAACTGCCATGGAGCCATGGAGAGAAAAACTTTGATCTTTATCAGCATGAAAATAAAGACTTCTTGGAGGCCACCCTTCCTCACACTCCCAGCTGCTCCAGCCAAGCAGAGCTGTGGCCATTGCCAGTAGTGCTGAGCATGCCAAGAGAGTGCTAACACGTGGGGCGGGGGGATTAGGAAGACACAACTGCTAAAACAACAGCCTGTGCAGGTCAAGCCCTGGGTGCAGGCAGCTGCTTGCAGTGTGGGCAGCCAGAGCGTCTTATGGTATCACCTGTTGCATGGGGGGGGCAGCTCCCGTTGGTACTCTTTCACACCCACGTGTGGGCAAAACTGATTTTCAGCCCCATTACTATTATTAAAAGTGTAATTTATTCAGTGGCACACATGCAAGAGCATAGTATTTCCTCACTTGCTGTATGAACATGACTCAGCTGGGGACAGTCCATGCTCCTGCTTGCACCTGCATCTGCTTTGTCTTCCATTTTCCTTGTAAAATGCTTAGTGTGGAAGAAAACAGGCAGAGGGGAAAGTCACATGTGGTTGGTCCATGGCCTGTTTTAGCAGGGCAGTTGGGACCAGAGGGCTGCAGTTGCCTCTAAGTCACCACAGTTGCAGATCTACCCAACGAGGTCCTGGCTGTCAGCAGATCATCCCTGAGTTCTCCTGTACTGCTTCTTTGCCCTTGACCATGAAATGGTTGATATGACCTGCTCCCTGCTTCCTCCAGCAGCCTGCTGCGAGTTCACAAGCTGCTGGGCAAACACTCATTGTTTGAATTTTTTTGTCTGTGCTATCTCTCTCCTACCAGGGCAGCTATCTGCAGAACATATAATATACCAGCTTTTCCGTAAAGCTGCCACCAGTGTTTATGGTTTTGTCAATGAGGACTCTCTCCTATGACATTTCTGTACCTTAAGCAGGCATTGGCAGGAGGATCAGGGGTGGAAATATTCCATGCTGGGGGATCGGGAAGGAGAATTAGACAAGCCACCGATGCAGACGTTGAAACTTCCACACATCAAACTGCTGTCTGGATAAAGTGGCTGTCCCTGATGAGTTGGAGACAGGCTTTAAGTGTGATAAATACCCATCCTAAAGTGAACAGTGTTGGGAATCCATGAAGTGCAGAAAGCAAAGGAACTATAAACCAAGGAATCTTATTGTGCCACGATGCATCTCCAAAATGCTTTGCCACCCTCAAAATCCTCTGAATCCTCATGTCTTGCAAAGTAAGGACACTTTCAGCAGTGACAGTTGACCTGCAACATGGCAAGGGACAGACACCCATGCAGCCAGGCACTGTTGGTGTGGCAAGGCAGCCAGGGGGATGGCTGGAGTTGCTCCCATGCTGTCCCTCCATGACGTAGGGATGGGGATGGGGCCTCTTCCTCTGCTGCCCACCCAGTCAGGTTGACAGCAGAGGTTGCTCTGACAGAGCAGATGAATACATGATATAAAACCCACAGTGAAAGAGGACTGTGTCCCCGCCTGCTGCTGGAGTACTCCCAAGAAAGGTATGAAGGGTAATGGAGGTCCATGGCCTTGGCTCTGCCCAAAGCAAGATGTGCAAGAGGACCTGTTGAGGTCAGATTGGCTCTTTCACAAATAAAAAGATCCACCAAGGGAAACTGTAAGCATCCTTCCTTTCTTGTAAGAGAAACCTTGGTACTGGCATTCAGGGCCACAGCAGGTTTCTGCAGCTCTGTGAGCCTGCTCCGCTGCAGCCCTCGCCCGCAGGGCTCAGCGTGGCTGCCTCCGCCATTGCAGCACTGAACATGCCTTTTCTCAGCTGGCAGAGAAGAAAATGTGCTGGAAAGCAGAGATGAAGGCTTCAGATTCAAAGAGCTCAAGGCAAATGAGAACACCAGGGGGAGAAACACGAAATGTACTGTAAGGTGCGCCTACTGCACTGGTGTTACAGCTACCCTCGAGCAGGCACAGGAGCGGGAGCATTTGTCAGCTCAGAGGTCAAAACACACCAAAAAGAGAACAGGTCTGGATTAGCAAGACAGGGAGGAGAAAAATATTCAATCTTGAGGAATCAAAATCACTTAGTTCAACCTGAACATTGCTGTGTTTCCTAACCCTATATTTAACTCCCCTTATATTTAAGGTCACTTGTAATGGAAAAAGTGCATTTTAAAAACTTCCATTGGAAATTCAAATAGTTACAGAGGTCTTAAGGTGAAACAAAGGGGAAAATAGAAGATGTTGAAACAAACATTTTTTTCAGCTGTATCTGTTGTTGAAATCATGAGTAATTTCTGTTCTCCCCAAATGCCTTTGTGCATTCATTTTGTGAGGGGGAGATGTGTGAACTACCCATGGGCAGCAACTCAGGGGCTATCCAGCAGAAGAGAAAATCGTTGAAGAGTTTAAGATGGAGGCAGCTCAAGCCTGTGCCTGTGCCCTGGTGCACGCATGATGAAACAGGTTCCTGAACTGATTGCGTATTTGTTATGAACATATAATCATCAGACTGCAAATAGCAGTGGGTGCCATAATTCATCAGTCCTTGAGCTTGACATCTGGCTCATACCCGATAAGCCCCCCCTGGCTTAGTTTCTGGAGTATCCAGCGATGGAGGCAGTGGCAAAAAAATGGAGCCTCCTTGCCATGGAGCAAACAGGCAGAGCAGCTCAGAGGCTGTTGGTACCAGGGGGAGTCAAGGGTGCTGTCAAGCAAGGGAGCCTGGGGTTTTTGGCTTCTATGTCTTTTAGGGCAGGATGGTGCCAGACATACCTTTTGGTGCCAAATCTCCCTCTGAGAGTTTATGTGGGACTTAGCACTGGCAAAGTCAGGGGCAGCTCAGGTTAAGGGTGGCAGTGCATCAAGGGGAGAAGGGTGTGACATATGGCACCTTTTCTTCCCACCTCCCTGCCAAGATGCCTCCCAGCCTGTGGACTTTGTAGCAGTGTTTTGCAGGTTTCCTCTACAAAAGCATTTGGACCTCAGTGTATGGTACTTTGCCCCCTGTTCTGAAAGGGGATATTTTTCCAACAGCTAAAGCATGAAGCAAACAAGTGGTTTAAGGGGGATTTTTGGTTATGAAGAGTTTTGGAGAGAAGTTTTTCAATTCACAAGTTGATTACCCAGAGTACGGATGAGAAGAGCAAGCGTGGCTGTGCAGAGGGGCTGCTCTGCTGGGCTCCAGCATGGCATATGCTGGCACAATATGCTTTTTCTGTTTCCCTTCCCAGAGGCATCACTAGCCATGCATCCCAAGGACCCTGATGCCCAGTGGGGAGCACTCAGGAAAGATCCTGTCCCACCCTGTGATGGCAACAGTGAAGGTAGCTCATTTTTTTGAGTTGTCATCTACCCCTACAGCAAAGCCTCAGTGGTGCCAGCATCAGCAAAAAGAGTGTCCCTCACCTAGTCTGACGGTCTCAAGTTTGGTTGACTGTATCCACTGCAGAGCAAAGGAAGTCAAGCTCTTAAAAAAAACCTTTGTAATGGCCTTTTATATCAGAAGCATTTTGATCCTGATAAGATTTTAAGTTATCATATGCTAAATGCCAGGAGTTCTTTGAAACATTATCTTTCAGCTTCAGCAACACCATTCAGTAGAAAGACAAGCTCCTGACTGTGGTACCAAAGTGGCAGGGAGGAGAAATCACCCACAGCAGTGTCTGTCTCTCTCCCTGGTCTGACACAGCGATCCTGGGAGAACAACCCATGGGCTGGCTCCCACATGGTGGGGAGCTCCCACACTCCTGTACTGCTGCTGGAGAACTGGCCCCCAAAATCCATTTAATGCACAGACCTAGGACACAACCCAAGCGCTGCCACCCAGCTTCCCCTTGTGCAGTCTCAGAAGCTTTTCCTGCCGTGTGCTCCCCTTAGCTCTACAGAAGGCACTATGTGGTGACCATGGCTCCTATCATAAATAAGGTGTCTGATCCCCAAAATAGCATGCATATATCAACTAATATCACCTAAATAAGGGTGCACTCTGTGCTATTTAAGGGGGATCTTCCTGATGTTGTAGGTTGGCTTTTGGGCCAGAAATACAGGTGAGCAATGCCTTACCTAGCACCCAGCACCAAAGCAGATGAGCTCCTTGCAGTTTTTACCATGTTACACGCCTGATGTTGCCAGATGGTAGGTGAAGACACTGTGTTCAAGGGGTTTGTAGGCTGATGCTGTGATGCTGTTTGGACATGGGCCGCAGTACCAAGAACCTGCACAGTCTCTACTCTCAGTATTGTCAGCAGCCAGCATCATCCCTGCAGCACAGCAGTGGACACCCTGGGCTGCAGGGATGAGAGCCGGTTAGTGTTACCTTCTCCTTTTTAACCCTGCAAAGGTCTCCCACAGCACTACAGAGAAAGCTGGTGGTCAAGCAGCACTGCTTGGCCTGATGTTCTGCAGAAATGCCACACAACTTTCAGGCTGCTGAGGCTGAAGGTATCACAGCAGTCATGGCAATCTCTCCCTTTTTCTTTCTTTTGTTTACACTGTACTTACTGTTTCCTTTTAAATAATAATCCCCCTGTTACCCAGCATAGCTAGAAAAATCAAGCACGTGTGTCTGAGAAGCAAAGGCCTGATTCCTCTGTAGGATTTTGGATGTCAATGGCAGTAAATCAGTGGTATTTTCCTAAAATGAGTTGCCAGAATGAGGACCGGGCAGCAGCCTGTTTCAGCTGTGCCTGTGATTCCTTTGTTATGATTCACCTTCCACAAATATCCAAATAAACAACTTTGTTGGCAGGAATATTCTGGTGAGAGGCAAAAAGCTGTAAAAAAGTCAGTGAACTCTCACTTTGAACAGAGAAATCTCCTCCTGACAATTGATCATTGAAGATGCCCTGGCTTGTGCCCCAGGACCCTCTGCACCAGAGGCAGGTATCTGCACCATGTGCTTGGCATGCTGCACAGTCACACCACTAATATTCACAGCTCTCTTTTGGCATGCCTCAAGGAAATGCATATTTTTCCACTGCACTGTGTTTTTGAATCCTTACATAATAAAGTATCATTAAATGCTGTTCCAATATTCTCCTTGTGCTTGCTGATCCTGGTATCTGGAAGCATATTATATTGTTACCAGGACTTCACCACTGCAACAAGGATTTCTCCCTTATCAGAGGCTTCCACAGCCTCTTTTATTTCTTGATAGATTCTATGTTCCTAAAAAAGATAGCTAATTTCCCAACTATAGTGTCCAACGTATCAGTAGATCTAGTGATTTCAGTAAATCAATGCATATCTAGTATTGCTTTTACTTATGTGGCCAAAATCCTTCGAATTTTTGTTCATATTGTATAGATCAAAATTATTTTTATGCATATTAAAAATGTCTCTGCCTGCTGCCATGTTTTTAAGAATCAAATAATGATTGTTTGAACTGGCAAAGAACCATTTTTGGAGGAGAGAGAAGTAAATCACAAAAAATGTTCACTAATATATATGGATACAATATATATATTTTTCCCTCTCTGTTCCAAGAAAGAAATGAACTAAACCCTTCACATAGCTCATCTCTATATCTGGCCAGATACAGTTTTTGGCTTTGGTGTCAACAGTATGATCAAGACAAGGTACAGAGTCCCTCCCTGCAGGATTTCAGTGTGTGCATCAGTGCCAGGTTACAGCATGACAGTAAAGAAGCATAATGTGGCCTCTTTACCCAGAGTGAAGCCACCATGGTGGTGTCTGCAAAAATTTAGTACAGTTGCATGAGATAGCAGCTTGCAAAATATTTGAGATGCTGAAATATATCCAGAAGACAACTGCTTTGGACAGGCTGACAAATGAGCCTGTTATCCTCTGTCCTTCAGCAGATCTCATGCCATGTATTAACTCCTGTCAGAAATGGCTCAGGGCTGATCCCCTGGGTGCAATGCTCTAATTTTTTTGGGTTATGTATATGGGTCACACAGAAGTCCAAGGCCTGGAGCATGCACAGCCTGAGGTGCACAGCTCACCACACCACAGAGGTCTGCTGGCTCTGCAGCCATACACAGGTCCATGGAGGGGTGAAGAGACAGCAGAGAAGTAACTTTCTCCTGAATTCAGAGCTATAGGTTGTTTCCTTTTTCTCACTCTTAAGAAAGCATTCATTGAGCATTTCTCAGCTTGGGCTGTTTGTATGTTTGCATTAATACATGGTTAATTTGCTACTGAATAGGTATCCCAGAAAAGGAAAAGAAACTACAGACCAAGGTGTTTTTAAATGTACTTCATTGTCTAAATCCTCTTACTAAAGCTAAGCTCAAAAGTAAAACTGTCCTTCCCATTTTCTCCAGACAGTGCACACTTTCAGGATACAGAAATAGCCCAGCATCCCTTTTCAATAGTTTATGAGTTGTCAATTGATGCTCACTGTGTTCTGTGTTTAGAAATCATCCAGAGCAGCAGGATGTAGGTACCAGGCCCAAGAAGTTTGTTTATGTTTTGTGCACATAGTTATTTAGACCAGCTGTGCTTGTGAGATTTCTTTGTATTACTGCTATTGTGCAAAGAGGCACTGAAATACTGTATTTCAGAAGGCTGCTAAATGGCAATGTTTGAAGTCTTGACTGCAGAGCAAAGCCTTTCTAATTCGGATCTCTGGAGCTTTTCCTGGAGCTGTGTGGATATTTTGGGAAGTCATTCAAAGGAGCAGTTTTTGGGAAGGGAGATGGTTCACAGGAGAATCTTTTCCTCCCAAACCAGTCCAGGTCTTAAGTACTTCTGAAGAAAGACCAGTGTGTTATTTCAGTTGTGTGCTGACTATTTTTGTACCATTTCATAAGATACATGACCTGAGGACTGCCATGAGAAGCCAATGCATTCGGGGAAGGGGTTCGCAGGAGCACACACATATGCCTGGTCCCACCCAGCAGGGAAACCCAGCGTCCTTCCCTGCTGACAAATGGCACAAGGAGATAACGCACAGAAATAACGACCATGAAAGAAGCTAGGGAAGGGGCAGGACCAGATAAACATGCAGAGACACTGGACAACACCATCCTTTCTTTAACAGAGGAGAAGTTTGCATGGAAACATGTTATTCCTTGCTGTTGAAGTCCCTCTAATTTATATGATGTTGGCTTTGCTGCCTGCAAAAGGTCAGGTATCTACAATGAAAATATTACAGTAGCCATATAGACTAATGCAGAAATACTTATTAATTGGTTGTGGATCTGCTGTAGAGGCATGCAGCTCCACACAGCCAGGGCTGTAGAGCTCAGCCATGCTGCTGGCTGCCCTGCAGGACAAGTCCTGCTCCAACTGCAGCTCCCCGGCCATGAGCCATGCCTGCTGCTGTGAAGAATAAAGGAATTTGTCTTTTCCAAAGCTCTTGAATCTAGAAACTCATCTTCCACAGGGATTCAAAATATTCCAGGAAACTTATTTTTTCATACATTAATTTTTTGCTTTTGTTTTTTAAATTTGATTAAAGTGGTCAGCATTTTTCAAAAATCAGAAATGTAATTGCAAAGGGTGCTAAAAATGTCGGTCTATTTTCTCTGAATCTTCAGATTTGCTCCTACACAACCATGTTCATTTGGCCAGACATCAAAAGATTCTGATAAAAATCAAGAATTCCCCTAATCCTGCAAATAATTTTTTTTCTTGTTCTCCATTGGGCAAGCGAGGGATGAACTGAGAGGCTTATCATGCCCCTATATCCTGTCTGCCACAGGCAGCAAGCTGCATATGACTTGCTAAAGTGGGAGCAGAGGGATGTAGGCATATGTGTGGGGGAGTCAGAACTGCCCGGTGAATGCTGTCACTATATGAGCTGTTGCCTAAGAGGAGTTCTGCCTGCTGCATTCCTAAGACAACTAAATGGAGGAGGAACAGGTATGCAGGTATGACCAGGCATCCCCCTAGGTGGCTCCTTCAGTGTGTGGCAATGTCTGAGTGTAGCCCAGTGCAGAAAGCAGCTGACTGGACTGAAGGAATGATGCTCCCCAGGGCATTGCCTTTCACATCCAGTGCTCTGCAGCCGCCAGTGCTGTTGCAAGTAATAACCTCCAGGCAGGCAGGAAATTTACACGTGAGGCTGAGTTTGCCTGGAAATGCCCATCAGGTGCGATAGGAAGCACGTGGTAACAGCCCCCGGCCTGAGGATGCAGGCTCAGGGTCCAGGTGTGGAGCCATGCTTGGGAATGGAGTCATCACAGCCCTCCTGGGACATGCTTTGAAAAACCTTTTAAACCCTAAAAGCAAATAGGATCCTTATTTTCATGCCTCTGTGAAAGAATGGCAGGAGGTGAGTTCTCCTCCCTTGCCAAATATGTATATTTAGGAGACCAAACCCCGTCTAGTCTGGGGTGGGAGTGCAAGCCAAGCTGTTCATGAAGCAATGCCCTGTGTCATTTGTGACATGTTATGATTACGAGTTACTAAACTAAGCTTAACTGAGTAACTAAACTAAGAACTACTGAGTAACAGTTACCCACATGCCTTTCCTTCCCCCGTTACCTGAACTTCCATTTTGCCTTCGCGCTGTAGATCTACCCTCTGCAGCCCAGAGGCGTTCAGGGTGAGGAAGAAGAGCCCATCCCTTTCCCAGTTCTGCTGGTATCTCTGCGCATGCCATCACTGCTGCTGCCCGCTTCCCTTCAGGGCAGATCTGCTGATGTAAGAGCTGCCTGCAGGCCGCACAGGCAGCATGGGGCTGCTGGGGACATGCCGGCAGCACACCACTGCTTCTGCTGTTCCTCAGCCGCCTTTGCAGGCTGACCTGCCCCATGCCGTGTGCCATCTCGTGGCTGTTTTACCTCCTTCTTTCTCCTCTTGCATGGCAGTACAGAAAAATCTGCAAATTAGTGTTCCCCCAGCAGAGTTGTTTTTCTTTCTGAACTCTTTCTGGGCAGGAGTAGATGGGGTGCATGTGAGAAAGAGACAGCGAGACAGGCTGATGTTATGGAAAGGCAGTGCTCTAACCCAGGAGGGGCAAAGGAAAACTTATTTTGTTGTTTTTGGATTAGTTCACCTAGAGTTCCTCTTTGCTTTTCTGCCAGGGCTGCTCTTAAATGTCTGACTGTACACTTTTCAGTGGTTATTGAAAGATCATTGCTTCCCACAGCTCAACATTTTTTCCACTCAGCTTGTAAGCACTCAAGTGCCATGCAGCTCTGACAAACTGCTCTGCCTCTCTGAAGCCTGCATGCCCAGCCCTGGGGGCAGCTCATGGATGTGGGGACGGGGCTAGCAAGACGGAAGGCATCTCTGCAAAAAGCATTCTTTTTGGATTTGATCGGCTACAAAGCTGGTAAAGTTCAGAGCTGAAATCAGAAACGGCATTAGGTACTAACGGTCCTGAACACAGTGCTAACTGGTGCTAACCGTTGGCTGGGCTGGGTGTGAGGGAGCTGCTTCCAGCTGGGAAATTGCTGTGGGATTAATTGAAGGAAATAGCAGAGCAGAGGTGGTGTCGGGAGCAGGGGTACACTGTGTACTTGTCCTGCAGGCAGTCCTCGCATGTGGCTGTGATGGGCTTACCCATGGGACATCAGCTCTGCAGCCCACACCGCTGCAGTGAGCTGATGCTGTCCTGCTCCCCCCACTGACACGCAGCTGGGGGGAAGCACTGGATGTTGGGGTGCTGTGCTGTTCCTGCTGATTCCTGGTGCAAATCAGCCTCTCACAGCAGCCTTGTCCTCAGGCTTAGGTTAGGCAAGTGACTCAGGCCAGCAGCTTCTCCTGAACTGCGAGTTTGGGGCAGTAAGTTTTGATGCTCTGGGAAGAGTCAGCTTCTCTAGGCTATCTCAAAGGCAAATCAGGACACAATATTTTGCAGGCCTGGAGGGAATATGCTGTCCAGCCCTAGCTCTTTCTTAGCCAGTATAATTAATAGATGCTGAATGTTCTTTGCTGTCACCCTCACAGGTCCCTTAATTTTAATGGTGGCAGAGAAAGCAGAGGCCAAGCAATGAGCATGGCAGGTACGTAAATCCAGACTGAGAACAAGTGCACCATAACAAGGTTTGAAATCTTACTCCAGCAGATCACCTTGACACCCATCTGTCTGCAAGGAGCACCAGCAGTGCAGAAAGGCAGCTGGGGAAATGGGATGCTATGGGTGGATGGAGCTGAGCAACACAGTCTTCTGGGCTGGATACCATGCCCTGTGTGGCAAGGTCAGGGATGGCCCCAAATGGGGCTGGTGAGACACTGACTTTTGTGAGGCATGAGCCAGGATTTGCTGCCCAGCTCGTGGAGGCAGTTAAATTGACAGCCTCATGGAGCATGCAAGGCTGATGTCCCTTTCCTTGCCTCTAACTGTGATTCTGTTTCAAAAGTGGTTTGTTATTTCTGGCTCTCACAACAGCAACCTGTGTTCAGTCACCAAGTGAACTGGCCTCCTTTTGTTGCTCTTAAGTGCTTTCAATCCCTGTGCCCTGCAAGGAAAAAGACTGGCTGTCATAAGAAAAGAAATACATACGGTAAATTCAGAAGCATTTCAGGCATCCCGGCAGTGCACTAAGATGTTTAAGATGCATTTGATAAAAGCTGCCCCTTGTTGAACTGTCTCACCACACTCTGTTTAATGCAACCTCTGTCTCCTTCCCTTGAACAGCATAATAATAACCACCGTTAGTCTTGGTCACTGGTGTGTGAATAACAAACAGCAGCAATGGTCAGAGGCTGGCCCTAGTGAGGAGGCACGGTTCTTCCACTCTCATCTCCACAGGAGAGGAAGTCAGCAAACACTGCCAGCCCTCACAAAATAAAGAATTAACGCGCACCGCTGTGCACACAGTGCATTACTCATTGGACAGACATATATGCATCCTCTGCCCAAAACAGTCAGCAGTCAATATTACCACCCAGCTGAGATTGCATGTGCTGAAACACACCATCAGCCGTGAGAAGGGCTGCAGCGTTCGGGAAAGGGGCAGCAAGAAACACAGCAAAGGAGTTTCTGCCCTGGGGAAGGCGAATAGAGTTGCTCCAGCCATTGACAAGTATCAGGACCAGAACTGGAGGAGAAGAGGTCTTTTCTAAGTGATATTTTGTTCTAGTGGCTCCTGGAACAAGGATCATCTAGGAAAAATTAAGACATCCATATGGTTAGGTGGCCCATGGAGTAAATAGGTAACAGTGAACTGTGGTGGTGGGTTACAGAAGGAGACTGGAGCACGACGGGGAGAGTATTAAAGCAAGCACCCAGGGCTGCAGCAGAGCAGCCAGGAGAAGAAAGAGGCAATAATAAACAGTTTTTCCACTATGTTGCAAAGGAAGGTTTGAAAACAGTCATAAAGGAATTTAAAATGTTTTATTAACAACCTCTCGTCTTATCAAGGGGATTTCCCCAGTGGACCTCAAACACTTTACCAATGAGGTTAATACCCTTTGTGTCCAAAGAACTGACAAGAAGTCTGAGGCTTAGCTAGAGAAAAACACCTAGCCATGGAGAGAGCTCTGCCTGAACTCCTGTCCCACATCAAGGTCTGCCCCATATCATACTCCCCATTGTACAGGTGTGTGTAGCAAAGTCCTCCTTCTCAAAGCATATGGTCCAAAGTGTGGTAAAAATAGTAGCGTTCCACAGTTACATAGTCCTAATATTCCCTGCAGCCCAGCTGCCACTGCCCTCAGCACCATGAGCCATGACAGTGGAAGCACATTGTCACAAGGAAGGTCACAGTGCAGAACATTGAATACACAAAGATTATTCTTTGCTTCTTTTGAGACTGAGATGTAACACACAAACAGAAATGTCCCTTTGACTTATCTGAAATGTCCCCTGAATTGTCTGATTTTCCTAAATATTACAGCTCAAGTGAAAGTTGAAAAGAGGGAAAAGAAAAGCCTGGCAGCTTTTCTGTAAAACTGTCAGCTTTCCACACTGGTTTCTTTGCAGGCCAGGTATGCTGGCCTGCAGATGCCGAGCCAGTTTTGCTAATATTAATTTCCAAGTGGAGGCAGCACCTTGACCAGCACTGGCTTGAAAACGCTCAGCATCCCTGATGCTAACAGCAGCCTTGGCTGATTCAGCTGGTGGGTAGCATGCTGCGTCCAGCTGATAATGTCACACAGGACGGTAAGAAACCTGTTGTGATAATTCCACCCTCTTAATCACCAGCTGCTCCTAAATTTCTCTGGAGCATGTTTGAAATCGGTTAGTGTTTGCATAATCCTGCTGCTGGGCTGAAACTTGACAGCTGCAGAGAGGGCAGGTCTCACCAGTTGCTGGTGTGCACAGCTGTAGTGTTCACTAGTCACCCTTCACCTCAGCAGCTTTGGGGGGAGATGCTGCTCAGCCCCTCATGC
Source organism: Anhinga rufa (assembly GCA_013400875.1). NCBI lineage: Eukaryota > Metazoa > Chordata > Aves > Suliformes > Anhingidae > Anhinga > Anhinga rufa. Next base: position 16,979 of record VZTV01092573.1, on the reverse strand, counting down.
GGCATAAGCCAGCACCACCACAGCCTTTGGGCACCATCTCATTGGAAATGTGCAGTAACAGAAATTATGTATTTGTGCACACTCCAGAATCCCAAGGCAGGAATGGTATGACATGGTGCCCTCTTTTTTATTTCTGGAGTTTCCTGCCAGAGAAACTCTTAGGCTTTCAAAGGGTCTAAAGGGGAGAGAGGGAAGGCAGCAAAGTGCCCTACTTCTTGCTTTCATTTTCATCTTGGCTTGAGAACACATTGCTGCCACTAGCACATCTCCTTTCCCATTCTCTTTTATTAGTAAATGCACTTTTGACTGGTTGAATTATTCATTGCAAACAATTTACCAGGCCACATAAGGCCAGCTTTTCTCTGCCTGTGAGTTATCCACAAATGAACATGTACTTTTTTATTGATGTATTTGTTGTCAGTAACTGTTCAGTAAAAAGCCTGTGCATACTTGAGATGGTGAGTTGTTTGTGAGCTACTGTTTCCTTGGACTGGCCTGTCTCTGGGTAAGAGGTTTCTGGGAGAGGAAGAGAAGGGAACAGCCAGGCATGGAGAGAACGTGGAGCAGTCTGACCCCCTTTATACTGGAGACATCTAATAACCATTGTTCCTTCTGTCTCACAAGTGCCCTGATTTGTCAGAGCGGCAGCCACCGTGAACATTAATGCTAGCAAAGCCCTGCGTGCATGAATGTTTGCATAAATGGGACAAGACAAGGTGATGCACTGAGTTGAACATATCAACTCATGTGAACATTCTGCAGCATTAGGTTAAGGCCAATTGCTCATACAGCATCAATTTATGCTGTAGGAGATATTTGAGTCAAATGAAAATCCCAGGCTTCCTAGACTCATTGCACAATATTCATAGTAGTTCTGTGTAGCCAGAACTAACACCTGCCACAAGTTTAGACAGTCTTAATCTATTACAAAATCACCTGGAATTTCTCCAAGTGTCACACTTTTCTAGCAGCTCACCCATCTACTATGATATTTTTTATTTTTAGGATGAGATTCAGAGCTGGCTGTGCAAAATTTATCCATGTCATCAGGTCTGGAGGCTCTTTGTAAAATAAAAGTGCAAGTATTCATCTGCTGTAAAAGAGAAAAACTTTGCTTGAGACAATGAAGCAGCACCAGTTTACACCAGGCAAACATTTCCAATATATACCACAACATCATCCAGCTATTTTTTTTATGGAGTGGTATAGGTCTTGGTTGCTGGAATACAGTGTGCTGTAAAGAGCATTTCTCACCAAGGAGGGTGCTGTGCTCCGGGAGATAAAGACAATACAGCTTGCAGTGGCTGCTAGATCCACCTGTATCATTGGAAACAACTAGAAACCATCAAGGATGCTTCTGTGACTGACAGTCTGAGAACAAACTGTGTTATGCTGTTGGAAAAAAAAGATGCATTATGAGAAGTGCTCTTTGCAATACAAACTTTCTGTCTTGATTTAGCTTAAGTTTTTCCTATTCTTACCACATTTTTTTAACTACACTGTTTGTTACCATGCAGAAAGACTTTAATGTCTTTGCACACTTTCCTTCTTCCATAGAAAAAAAAAATAGGGCAGAGAGAGAGGAGGAGCTACAAGGGATTGCTCACCATTGCCTGCATGCACTACAGACAGGCTTGCTACCTTCCTCATTCTGCTATGCTGCTGTAAATCCTGCTGGACATTACATTTTATTCACAAATTCAGGGTCAGGCTTGAGCATTAAGCTTTCATGGGCATATCTCATCTTGACATCTGCAAGTGGGGAAAAAAAATCATTGCTTTGTGACTCTGTTCTGCAGCAAGATAAATGTGAGCTTTGAATTTACAGTCACTCACAGCTCTGCCTACAGTTGCATGCTCCCAGTTTATTGCCTCCTTCCTGCCTTCAGACTTTGTCTGAAGAAAAATCTCCTCTTCTCATTTACTCCATGAACAAGCCTGACAAGGGTTGAAATTGGGCTGCTGAATGCCTGAAGTTCCATCTCCATGACCTCAAGAGTGCAAAGGAAGAAACGTTATCATACTGGAATTTATCCTAAAAACAAGCTGAAATATCCTCAAAAATGGAGAACTACTGCAGAAAAACTATAGGGAAGGTACCATACTACCACTGCAAGGAATTTCTGTGGATTTTTGTTAAAAAGTAAAATGAAACGAGATTTAAAAGTGATGCAAGGTCAGTATGAACTAATCCTGCAGATGCCAGTATAGTCCTCTTCTCACTAATGAACTGAAAAACTTTAAAATATGCTGTCAAGTAGGTAAGATTATTTTTTGTCTCAGTAGAGCCCTTTTCCTGAAAACTTCTCAACCTCTTAACTAGTTTCACTTTCCCTCAAGGACTGTTGGAAGTGACTAGAACTGTCCACTCTCCTGTTTACCCTCTCCATCTGCCTGACTAGACAGCAATGCCAAAAAGCAATACAAGTAGACTAACAAAATACTCAGTCAACATTTCTAATTCCTGAAATCTGGGAATGAAATAACAGAGGATATTGAGTCATCAGCCCCATTCAGCTTGGGGCATTCCCTCCCTGCCCATTGCCATCAGTCCCAGTGGGCTGAGACCGGAGCAGCTGAGCTTATCTCACCACTGATGTTTCATGGCTGCCTGACCAGCTCTGTCACATGCGTAATTGAGAACAGGTTATTAGTAAAGCAGGCAAATGACAGAGGAGCTGAAAAATGGCACTTAGGACAGGTGATTTGTTAGACCTGGGTAAATTTCATTGTAATGGGACAAAAAAGAGTCAAATTGTTGACCACTGGTGGCTTGCTCTGGTTTGATGGCCCAGTGCTCTGCAGCCACCCTCACAAGATGTGGCGGCTGCTGTCTAGACTGCTGCAAACCCAGACCTTGTGCTGGCACAGTTTGAAACCTCATTGTCAGCCTCAGGTCCTGCTTTAAAATGCATTTCCCTTTTTTCAGTGGAAACTCCTTAGAAAACAAAATGGCTCCCTGCAAGGCATACAAGTGATTCAGATCATGCTCAGACAGCTTTTCTCACACAGATTAATTCATGGTAACTTGAACTTGAGATCCATGCAGGATCATCACTTGTGCATATGAAGCAGAAGTTTGCTCTACAAAGCTGATGTAAATATATTCCAGGATGCTCAATGCTTGGATGAGGTTCAAGGGAGAGCCACAAAAATTACTTGCAATCTAGAAACATATCTTCAGCATGAGAGCACGGAGCTGAGCAGTCTATTTATCCAGGAGGAGTGACTGGTGACTCAATTACAGTATGCTTAGATGAGGATGCATTTTCAAGAACAAACACTTTTAAAATTGACCTAAAATGGGAAAATTGAAATTAAGATGCAAACAGCCAGTAATGAAGCTAGGTAATCATTAAGGCAATTCAGAAAGAAGGTAAATTTTTCCATCACATTAATAGCAACAGAAAGAGTGGCTGTTGGCCTTTTACAAAATATTCTGCAGCACAATCAGTAGTGACAGGCTGGATGCAGAAGCTGCTCAATGAGGATGTACAGCCTACATTAATGTCTTCCAAGGGATGTCATCCTGTATCCTTTCCTTTTGCTTGGAATATATCCATGTGAGCATTCCCAGGTGTGAGTGTTACTTTCTATTTGGCTCAGGGAATTCTCACCTCTTAATAGCAATATAGCATCTCCCTCTTAATAGCAATAAGACTTGTATAGTTTGTTATTATTAACATTAATCAGACTTTTCTTCACATACCTCAAAGAGTGAGGGAGAACTCCTGGGCTGATCTGGATTCTGCAGCACTGATGACAGATTTTTCGCCAAATACTGTGAGCAAGGACTTCTCAGGAGCCAGACCATCACAGACAGGTTGATGGTATGAGCATGTGCAGGTAGTAACTACATCTAAGTAAAGTGTGCCAAGTCTGAAAGTAGGAACAACTCAGTGTGTTCACCAGAGCACCCCAGAACTTTTGGAGCGACTCTGGACCCCATCTGAGGTTGGAGCAAGTCATACAAGACTGAGTGAGTGTTTATTCCAGCAACCTTTCCAAGATGGTTGTGTCAGCTGAATTTTTCTCCAAATTCAGAGTTCCTAGGACCAGGAGCCCAAAAACTGTGTGATAGTAACACAGCAATTCTGGGGTGAAATGATAAAAGCAGGATAAAAATTGTTCACATCCTATTACAAAATGATGCAGCATCTTAGTAATGTTGAACTGCACTTTTGCTATACTGCTCTGAGCTGCTTTTTCCAACCCCATTCTCAGGAAAATCTGTCTACTAAAACATATTAGTTTGTGTTGACATTCTTTGCTGGATCTGCCATGTCTTGACAAAGATACAGCACAGACCAGGAATGAATTGGCTGAGATGAACACTTGGTGGCTACCTTAGATCTTGCTATATATGATTCTTCTTTGTTGAATCCAGCTCTTTAAAACTGGGGTTTATATTGACTTCATGCAGGAGCTATGAGACCTTCTGAAGAAGCATGTGGGATGGTGGTGCTACAAAGAAAACAAGACAGCAATCTGCCATCTGGCTGGTCTTGGAGCCAGCTCAGGCCTTGCTGTGCATTCGTGGAACCAGGAGGAGGTGGCCAGGGTACACGGTCTCGCTTTAGCCCAGTGCCCACAGAACAGCACAGGAGCCCATGGAACATCTGGGCTAGGATATAGCATGGGGAGCTCTTGGTGGCTTATCCCTCCTCCCCACTTGGGGATATCCACAAGCAGAGCTGTTGGGACAGTGCCAGGCAGTGTTGGCCATGATCCCATGTTCCCATGATCCCTCTACCTGAAGGTGGCTCATCTCACTGGTCTGGATGTGGCTCAGGGTGTATTCGGCTGTGTATCATAACCATGGGCATCCCTGAGACACATTGCCCTGAGCCTCAGGCACAGCAAGACTTTCCTGTATTTGCTGTTCCTCCACAGCATCACCTTTTCCTCTTGGACTTGCCATTGCAAATGGTGCTGATGTGGCCGTTCAGGCTCCAAGCACCAGGCATGGTGCTGGCCTCTGCAAGCCAGCTTGTTTCCACTGCTCAGATTGATCCCTGAGGTACCTTCCCAGAGCACTGAGGGACTATTCCTGCAAAAATGCAGAAGTGTTTTAACACTTACAGTCTTGGTATGTGTGATGGCAAAGGCACAAAGACAGTATTACTGTTATGAATTACACAGACTTATAATAACAAAATTATGACAGTTAAACAAAGAACTAGCTGAACACTGGACTGAAGTGTTTCCACTGTGAAAAAGAAGGTTCATATATAAAAATGTATATTTCGTTTTAAAGTACGAAATCAAGTTCTTAGTTTGCAGTTTGTTGCTACATAATTTGGCTCTTTTTTTTTCTTTTTAAAGGAAAAAGGAGTCTAAGATACAAATAACATTTCCTGATATGGAAAGCAGAAAATACTCCTAACACATTTTCCAAGGTCAGCTCAGAAGGGGAAGCTGCTTCCAGACTATAGATACAAAAATTAACAAACCAAAAGTTAGAATCCTCTTCTATAGTTAGTCTGTTTATAAAAAAAGACTGAGCATCTTGGTCCTCTCTTCATCCCAGAAACATCCTGTCTGACCTCAGTGGGAGATTCTGGGTATTCGGTACTCTTAAAACTTGAGCAAGTGCCTAAATATGGACTCAGGAGCCAATGTTTGAATCTGTTACGTAAAAAACCCTCGAAGCCTGTCATTTCAAGCAATGAGAAGAGCAGAACAGTAATCTATAGTTTCCATGTCTTCACATAAATGAAGTCTGAATCTATTCTCTCTCCTCTTTGTTTACTGTGCAAACTGCTTCCCCACAAAAAGAAATTAGCTTCTCAATCCAAATGCCACTTTATTTAAAGCAGTGAGTAAGGAGTTTACCCTGGGAGGTGGTGAGCACACTGCAGTGCTCACTGACCTCCCATCAGGCTCCTAAACAAACAGAAACCAAAGTGCTGATCATGGCAATGCAGCCATGAAATGATTCAGTAGCAAGCTACGTACATTCAAGGATCAGCAGCCAGGCAAAGCACCATAATGAGTTTTAACTTGAGTTTGCTGAGGACTAAGAGCACACACAGTTACTTGCTGTAACTTAGCAGATCTGCAGTACCTCAAGAAGCTGCAAGATGTGTCCAAGTATTCACATTTGCAATGGATGAATAAAGGACATGTGCCCATAAACACTTGAAGCTCCTCAAATGGTAGTCAACCTTAGTCAGGATGGGTCAAATGCACCAGTTACTTTCCCATTGTTGCTTAGAGCAGCCCTAAGGACAGGGTCCAAAACAGATCAGCTGCTTCTCCGTAGTCTTTGTCTGCAGAGATGCCCATGAGAGCACCCAGCAGCTGCTCTGGAGGAAGAAGGGACAGGTATCTGCTCTGTGGCTGGGGCTGGCATCTTGTGCAGCTGCAAATCAGAGCATTACCCCGTCTGTTTTCTGGGTGACAGTGTCAGGCAGAATCAACAGCACTCAAAGGGTCTTTGTGGATCTTCCACTTACAATAAGGTAGAGACATCAAGAGGCAGGACAACACAACAGGCAAGGATGTGTTAAAAATAATGAAAAAATACAAAAGCAGAAGTGTGACTTCTTTGTGTATTTTTGTTGTCCTGTGATCATCCTGAAATAGCGTGTGTGACCCAGAGCAAGCCCAAAGCTGCAGTCACTCTCCTGACACCTCCCTACCAAGCAGCTCACAACAGCCAAAAGACCCTGCTGCCCAAAGGCTGTTGTTCAACTGTCCTGGCTCTGAGTTTAAACAGTCCTGGGCTGTACTTGTTGTAATGAGTATGATTAAGACTAAGCACATGGGACATAAATAAACTAAAGGCAAGTTATACTCACAGCCTAATCCAGTTACAGCTTTAATTTGCACATTTCCTCTTTGAAAGCAGCTCTTTTATCTTCTATATAGAGCTGAACCTCTCCCAGATGCCATTTGCAAGCCAGGAGAGATGCTTTGCATTATAGCCAAGGTAACACAGAGACCTGCAGGAGCACTTCTGACCTACCCACCATACTCTCCATGTGAGGTGCAGGATAGAGTCTGTCCATCAGCTCTGTTCATCAGCAGTTCCTCAGCCTCCCCCAGCTTTCCACTTAGCTCTGGGTCCAGATGGGAGAAAAACTCCAGAGCTTAACAATAGTCCTTAGCTGAACTTCCCACTCAGTTACTTATTACAAGCAGCTATAGCACAAAGCAGAAGTGACTACAAAAAAGCTTGTTGTTACTAAAGTAGTACTTGTGGCTCTTAGTTTATAAAACCTGCTCCTTGTTTGCATCCCTGGCACCTCATTATAAAGCAGAACAGCCTACCAGCTGTTCTCTTTTCTAGTTCCTCTCCCAGTTCTCTGCTCCTTTCTGGGTCAGTGGCGTGGCTGTAGGTGTGCTTGTGTAGCTTTCTTGGGGTAGAGCTGCAGTTTTCTATCTCTATGCAGCAGGGAATAGGTATGTGCATAGAGATGGCTTGTGATCTGTTCTGAATCTGGGCTAAAAAAATCCAAACTTGTTGAAAAGTATCAGGAAAAGTACTCTATCACATCTTTGTGTTGTCTGGCGATCCCAGGAAAAAGATGTGGGTGTTTCCAGTTTCTGTGGATAGCTCTGTTATCATGTTATTGCCTTCTTTGATGTTATTTGTTATGCTCCTGTAGAAACTGGTGTCATCCTAGCAATCACAGGCACCCAGCCCCTGTGAGGACATGCTGTTGGGGCTATGATAGCCTGGGCACATACGCTTAGGCTTTTGTCTTTGTTTACAGATATTTGGTTGTACTTGTCAAGCAGCAAAGTATCACAGAAGCATACTGTTTAAGAGACCTTGTAGATGAGGTCTGCCAGCTGCAGACAATGACAGAGCTGTGACACAATGTACAGCCTGCTTTTATGAAAATATTTATTATTTACCATTCCAGCATTTCCTGCAGTTTTGGGATGTTATGGCTGAAAGGCTTCATTAGCAACTTTTTCATGAGACTCTTCTGTTCTCTAAGAAATCTCATATGTATAAAAACACATAAAATATGAGGAATATCTGCTGGAGACCTGGTTTGGCTTTTGAAACACCTAAAACTAATTCCAGAGCAAAGCTGTGTTTGTATAATCTTAACGGGTTATACTGCCCTGGGAGCCCAGGTGCCAGCTGAGCTGGCTCTGTCTTTGCAGCTTTGCCCTTACCCCACTCCTGCCCATGTGACAGGTTCTACCTGCCACCACCTTCCCACCTATGGGAGGAAGCTTGACCTTATGTGCTCCTAAGCAAGGCTTCTCCCATGGCAATCAGGTCTTTAATTCCCAAGTGAAGCTATTTTCATGTATTTGTCAGGGTGACATAAGATTACAGCAACATGTAGGGGTGTTACCGAGGACAAAAGGGTCAGGCTTGTCAGCAGCAAAGCTAGGAGAAATGCCAGCGCTGGTTGGTGACTCCATTAAAGCTGCAGACAGAGGGCTGGGAATTGCTACAAAAGGCAGTTCAGACATCGTGGGTCCTGCTGCTCCATCTGTGTGGCCTCCGAGGCACAGCTTTCTGGAGAGGAAAGTGTCATCTTATGTCAGAGCTCCTTCGTTCAGCAAAAGCTTGGATTGAGAAGTGCTTTACAGCTAATGATGACTTTTCCTGGTGGCAGAATTAAAAATTATCGTTACCCATGGAAAAGAGATTTTTTACCAGCTAAGGAGAAGCTTGTATTTTCCTGTGCAGGTAAATGGAAGGATTTCATATTCACAAGTGGAAAAAAACCAAACCAAAAACCTGGAAGTGGCAGTTTTGTCAAATAACCATAAGCCTGGCTTCTCAAGAAAGTTCAGCACAAAATTTGAATCTCAAACTCCTATGCTAAGATGACGTTTAGCAAGTCTATTGTTTAGAATAATTACTTTGGCTTCCTTTTTGAGAGCAAATGCCAGCCAAGACTGGGGAAAAGGGTTTTGTGAGAAATGTAACAGGATAATTCAGTCCTGGCCTCCTAGCAAAACATGTTTGTGTTTACTCAATAGAAGCAAGTAATTTTCTGGATCAATATTTGGACTAGCTCAAATTCTTCACTGTTTAGCCAAGAAATGGGACAGATTCACTAAGAATTGTTATTTATTTGGAAATTGGTAGTTGTTATTATAAATCTGCTTCAGCTGGCCCTGATTCAGCTTAAGATTTAGCCTCTGGGCTTTTTTATTTATTCTCCTGAATTCCTTAAACCCATTCAGTTCCAGCTCTTTGCTTCCAAGGCCTGACCTGGTGTACCTTTCTCCACCAGGTAACTGTGAGTGTTGCTGGATGGCAGATGTAGGTCTTGGAGGAGCAGGAGGTCAGTAAGCCCAGGACACTAGTGGTGGTAGGTGTTGCTGTGAGACACTGATTTCTCTGACGAAAATATTCTGAGCAATTCAGTTCTGATCATTAAAGTCCCTCAACCTATATATCAGAGAATTCATGAGGATGTTGGCATACTTCTCTGGTTAGGAGTATTTGCCACAGGAGATTAACCCTTTCCTACTCAGCTTCTGTAGAATATGTCAGCTAAAAATTATTCTGTAGTTTGCAGCAACAGAAAAGTGGTAAGTGTAGTTAATATAGCATCTAAAACCATACATTTGAAAGAGATGCACATGGCATGGCCAAAATCTTCAAGAGGCTGTACATATATGGAGCTGCCTCACTGGAGGACTGCTGGTCTGGAATTAAAGAATGGTACTTATTTAGTCTTGCCCAGAAGTGAGTGGCATGGGGGAAGGGAGCACACTGTCTAATCCCAAGTGATTAGTTTCCTGGGTTTGGTGTGAAGTCGTCCTTAACAAGCTTTTTCAGGACATGGACCTCAGGAAGAACATGTTGTCTGGAGAACTACACTGAGTCTGCTTTATTTTGTGTTGATCACGAGAGGCAGAGCAGCAAGCCCAAATGGCTCTGCCCCCTGAAACCTCAAACATGATGATCCACGTGTGCTGGGAAACCAGAGCTTTGCATGGTGGTAAGAGACTGCGCTGCAGTTTGCACAGAGATAACGGGCAGACTTAGGAAAGTTAGAGTTTCTCTCCCACAGGAATTTGACATTTCAACCTTTCCAGTCGTTCTGTTTAAGGGAAGAATTACTGGCATTAAACAAAGCTTCCACACTAACAATGCATTTAATATTGTGCATCTCCGCTCATGCAGAGTTTCCTTATCATTCATGCCACGTTACATTTTTCAAGCCTAACTATTCATGTAATTGCAGACTGTGGGACTCTGAGGGTGACCCTGAGCACCACCTGATCGATTAGATGTCATCTTCCTTGTGGCAAAGGGCCAAGCTCTGCCTAGCGGTTCCCATGCCATAAGCTGTAGCTCCATGAATCCCAGATGCCATCTGCAAGCCAGGAGAGGTGCTTTGCAACAGTCAGGGCAACACAGATCCCTGCAGTTTGTGCATTGTTTCCTGCCCCTGGGGGTGCTACAGGGACTGAAACCACTCCTGGCAGACCTGGCTGCTACCCAACTTCCTTCCATTGATTAGATGAAACAAATAAACTCATGCAACTGCTGTAACAAAGTATCTGAAGGCAAACAAGGCTGCTAAGCAATTAGTGTCCAAACCATGCTTTATTAGTCCCTTGGGTACGTCTTATTACAGAACAAAGCAGAAGATGTCTTCGTCTGGGCATTATATTGAGAGCGTGCAATTCTGATCTGATTTGGGCCAGTGCAAGGCAGGAGGAGTAGGGCTGTTAGATGATCATTTCCAGGCCATGTCTGGGGAGAGAACATCTCTTGCTCTCACTGCAGTGGTGACAGGTCTGGGTCGTGCGGGCAGTTTGTGCTGGCAGGGGAAGGCAGGAGAAGGGCTCTCAGTCTGTAAGCAGTGCAACATAGAGAGCTGCAGTTTTTATTCCTGATTAGCTGTAAAAGATAAGACAGATAAAAGGCAGTTTTGTGCAGACTGTTAGACACACACTGTAGATCTTAAAGGCTTTGATATACTGTAAATTTTACAGTATAAGTACTGCAAAACACTTACATGTTCATTTGGGGGGTAGTCATCAGAAATAAATGCTCTGCTTCTAATAGATAAGACATTTCTTAGCTGATCAAATGTTACCATTAAATTCTAAATCTAAAAATACACAGAATCTGAATGGGGACCAAAATCCTGCTCAGTAACTGTTGGTAAATCCCAGCAAATTACACTTCTGTATTGAAAGGAAAACACAGGCATGCATCGGTTGGCTTTGGCAGAGCAGAAAAAAATTTGCTTTCTCAAATCTGCTGACATGTTTATCGGGATAAAGCGAATGAACATACTGCACTTGCCAATACAGCACACAGTGGCAGCAGAAGATAGAAAATGATCTGAAAAGAGATGACAAACTATTTGGCTGCACGCACGGGGCTGTTACTTGCCCTTCCTGCACAATGAATTGCACTTCTGAGGAAGATGTGACCTAGGAGCAAAGCTGGCTGCTGACTGTGGCTCTGGGAAAAGCAGTAGGGGATATTTGGGGGAGACACTGGTCACCCAAGCCCTGCAGCATCCAGTGCATCCCATGGCCCTGGACCTCTGCAGGAGAAGGGAGGGTCTTTGGCCATAATGGGTATTTCTTCTTCAAAAGCCTGAAAAATCCTTTCATTGCATTTGCTTTAATCCTTATGCAGAGTTTGGGCCTGGGTGGAACACAGAACATGCAACAAAAGGGACAGGAACTAATGATGAAAAATACCCTTTGCTTTCAGTTTTCAGCCTCTCTGTTAGCTGGAAAATAAGAGATTTTTCTTGGCAAATATCAAGAGAATATTTGTGACTGAGTCTGCTCTAATGGACATGAACTGTGCTGTGCCTCTTAGGCCTGGTGCACTTTCAGATGATTTCACCACTTTACAATTCAGCTCTTATGATAACATTTAACATATACTTGTTAAACCATTCAGTGCAAAGATGGCATAAAGTCTGGCGAAGGATAGCATTGTGTACAATTGATTTCTAGATGGTCTCCATCTTACGAAAAATGCAAGTGAACAACACAAAGGGCTGAGATGTTTTAACTTTTTAGGGTAGGCAGTAGAAATTTTTTGACAGTGCTAATGTGATTTAGCAAATTGAGCAAAATAACATGTGGAACTATCTTTTAATTCTCTTGCATTCTGTGGGTTTTACTTTGTCAGTTGTTTTAAAAAGCAACCAGCAATTTCTGGGAATGCTGACTTAAAAAAAAAAAAAGGTGAGGGGAAAGAAAAAACTTATCAAGCATTTCTATAGCTTAACAAACATGATTAATCCAACTCAGCAAGACTAAACCAAAGAGAATTCATTGACCAGTTGATATGTAGACATGTTTTTGTTTAAATATGGCTAAAATGCCACAAAAATTGGATCTAGTCCTGAAACCCTGACACATGCAAAGTTCTTATTGTCTGTACATCTGGGCTTATGGTCAGATCTATTTTAACATCTTTAAAAAATGATAGTAGAAAAGCAGAGAGTCATCATGGCTTTTGCAAGGCTTAGAGGAAAGCAAAGCAAAAACCAGTTTAAAATTAAAGTGCTTGGCCCAAAATATGTTCTTCACACCCGCTTTTACCTGCTCCTCTGCATAGTTGCATAGTCCTTCACAGATCTGCTGCTAGCAGGGTGAAGGATGGGGCTCCCCTCAGGTGTCTCCTAATCTGCCTTTACACAAAGGAATTTAATGTGCTGCTCATCCATCAGTATAAGCAACCCTGAGGAGCACCATGCACAGGGACAGGTGGCTGTGGTGCTGTAAATGTGATGTGTCACCCAGATCTGCAGAAGTGGGGGATGGCAGATGAGCTACATTCCTTGGCCCCGCAGCCTACTCTCAGTGGTGCCCCCCATCCTTCCCCTGCTCTAGGGGAGCCCCTCACTGCAGTGTGGCAATGCAGCAGCTTGGCCAAGGGCCAGCCAGCACTCAGCAGCACATGTTCAGGTCTGAATTGTGGAAAATGCAAGGATTATATAGCTGTGGGCAGAATCTTTGATCATTTTTGCACTACCCAAGATGGTCATCCAAGTCTGGGCAGGATGAAATTCATTGCGACTGCAAAATGATGCAGCACCTCTGAGCAGGGCCTCTCTCAGCCCATCTGACCCTGACATACAGATCACATTAACTCCTATAACTTGCTGAATATTATCTGAAAACCTTTTAAAGATTTTCCTTCACCACATCCAGAGTTAGAGCTTACAGTTCCCACCAGCTGTCAGGCAGGAGAGGACAGATGGGCACAGACAATAGCAGTTGTTGGAAGGGAGACCTGTTACAATGGCACCTGCAGAGACTGATATGATGTGGAAAGGAGCCCATACATTGTTGCATGGTTCTAGGGCTTGATTTAATGCATACAAAAGAACCTGAAAAAAGACTGAATATCCCCTATCTTGTCAGGACACTGGTATGTAATAAATAACCCCTGTAAAAATGTTTACCTCCTTTATTCCCAGCAGTGACAGCTTCTTGATGAAACACAGCATTTTAATGAAAACATTTCTGGTTCTCCTCAAAAGCTAGGGGGAGGTTCACCTGAACAGCTGAATATGTAATTTGTCCATCTTTGCCACCAAAATGATCAGTTTTAATATTTAAATGAAATCCAGAATTCCCTTTCTTGGTTCTAACTGTCATCTGTCAGGGAGGTGATTCTGCCCCTCTGCCCCGCTCTGGTGAGACTGCACCTGGGGTACTTCATCCAGCTCTGGAGCCCTCAGCACAGGAAAGACATGGACCTGTTGGAGCAGGTCCAGAGGAGGGCCACAAAGATGATCCAAGGGCTGGAGCACTTCTCCTATGAAGACAGGCTGAGAGAGTTGGGGTTGTTCAGCCTGGAGAAGAGAAGGCTGCGGGGAGACCTTATTGCGGCCTTCCAGTACTTAAAGGGGGACTGTAGGAAAGATGGGGACGATCTCTTTAGCAAGGCCTGTTGTGACAGGACAAGGGGTAATGATTTTAAGCTAAAGGAGGACAGATTTAGACTGGGTGTAAGGAAGAAATTTTTTACACTGAGGGTGGTGAGACACTGGCCCAGGTTGCTCAGAGAGGTGGTCGATGCCCCATCCCTGGAAACATTCAAGGTCAGGTTGGACGGGGCTCTGAGCAACCTGGTCTAGTTGAAGATGTCCCTGCTCACTGCAGGGGGACTGGACTAGATGACCTCTAAATGTCCCTTCTGACCCAAAGAATTGTACGATTCTATGATTTTATATGTAGATGACGGCTGCTTTCTAGCTGCTCCTAGAGACCCACATGAGGGCATTCAAGTAAAAATACTGTTTTGTTGGAAGTTTATGGCAAGTTATCAAGTGGTGTAGGTCTGGGAGGCAATAACCTCCCACAGCCCTTCCATCACCCAGCTGACTGTCTCTGATGGAAACATCTTTGGGAATCAAGAATGACTGTGAGCTGTTTTTTAGCAGCTCCAGGCTCTTTCTCAGCTCTACTTCCCTCCAGCTTTCCTTGGTGGTTGGAAGTTGCCAACATGCATGGCTGAGCAGAGCAGGATGCCAGCAGCTGAGATAACAGAGGATCTGCCCCTGGCCCTGAGGTAGCCAAAGTCCTCAGTAGTCCAGATGAGCAGGAAATTACCCAGCTATAAATCAGCAACTAGTTAAATATATCAAAGATTTCTGGTTAGATGGAGCGAGCTCTGGACTTGAGACCCTGCTTTAAAAGTGCTGCAATTACTGCCTATTTTCATGAACACTGCTGGAGCTGATATAAATACATCACCAGAACATCTTGTATGCAGTACACAAAAGTCCCTTTTCCTTCCAGAAGTACTGTGGTGTTCATTTACATCATAGATTCGTGACCAGGCACATTTAATAGCATGAATCAAAGTGCTTCTAAATGAAATCTTAGATCCATTGCACCCAATGAGGGTCTGCATGCCCATCAGTAAATCCAGGGCAACTCCAGAATCAGGCCAGGCATAGCTGTACCTGGGGCTGATGGTGTGTTTCTGGATTGCTGTAGAAACATAACAACCCAAAATGCTCCTTTTTTTCCCCACTGGGGTTGCTTAGCCAGAAGCTGCAGCAAGCAGGGTGCTGGTCATCCAAATGCCTGGGCAGTGCTGGGGACCCCCTGCCTGAGGAGACCCTGGGAACAAGGGTGTCTTTGGTGCTTGCTAACATTTAGATGCACCCTCCAGCATTTCATGGCTGTGGTGGGGTGCAAAATGCCTCTGTCTCACCAGCTTCCTTCCTGCTGCCAGAGTTTCCTAGCCTTGAAGAAGATGATCAGGGAGCACAGATAGGCAGCAGAGGTGAGCTTTGTGCCAGCAGCTGGAGGGTTCCCCCCTTGAGCAAAAGAGATCTCTGCAGTTCCCACAGGGCTTTGTCTTCTTTTTGCTTCCTCTTGCAGTCTCTCCATCTTCCCCAACCCTTCTCAGCTGTTTGGTGCTGGGGTCCGAGCAGGGCAGTTTCCTGATGGTCCTTTTCATCACTGTCAACCAGGGGAACAAATGTATGGTTTTTCCCCTCATATAGAGATGGTGAACTCTTAAAAGGCTGTTTGTTGTTTGTTTTTTTTTCTCCAGGAACCAAGATTTCTGAGGAATCTGCCTCCCCTGCATCATTCTTGTGTTGAGGTAGAATTAGTCAAATTTTTTGCAGATGATAGTAGTTTCTCAGAAAAGGGACCAAGTTCTGGACAATTTATAGACTTATGCAAAAAAAGTAAACCAATCTTGTTCTAGTCTCTAGCTGTTTGGACTGTGTTCTCTTTTCATTGCACACAAGTAAATTCTATCACCACTAATATGCAAATAAAAATATTTGACCTCAGTCTTTCCTACCAGGAGAAAACCCTCAGTCATGCCACATACCCTACAGCCAAGGCTTGTTGCATGTCAGACCATATTTTCTTCCCCAGCCTGACTCTATGTGGGCTAAGAAACCCACAGGCTCCTGCATACCCATAGTTACTAGAGAAGACCCAGGCTCCTAAGGATGTTTCAGCTCAGTCCTTCCTCAGGTGAGGTTTTTCACAAATTATTTTCCATACCGTAGAAGTGTTACAACTACAAAACTGTAGTGATGGAAACTGGGACTCACCCAGCAAGAGCTGTTTAGTCTGTTGTTAATACATAGCAGGCAGCTCGCAGACACTGAAGCTGCATCTAGATTCCTGTCTTCACCCAAGCATTTTCTGCATACCAAAATTAACTGTGGTCAACAAAGAAACCTTGGATTGGTTGACAGTGAAATCCTTTAAGCAAATGCACAGATGAATCATTGTGCCGGCAGAGGGAAAATCTGAATTTAGGATGTGCGCTCTCTGCAGGCCCAGAGGAAGGGTGAAACCCGGGAGCTTCTGCAGATACCTCCTTAGCAAGGCTTACTTAGTGTGGTGCAAGAGTGGCCGGTATTAAATATTGCTCTCTCAACTGGTAGTATTATGTGGTTGTGCTCCCCAGCAGAGCTGCGCTCCGTGGTATGACACAGAAGAGATGTGAGTTCCAGCTCTCGGTACTCTGCCAGAGCATCCATGGGGTGGGTTTTTGCATGGGGTGAGTTTTTGCATGAAGCTACAAAAAATTCAAAAATTCAAAAATTGAAGGGCTGTCCACCTACAGCGGTAGCCTTCTTCATAGGAGTCATGAGTCAGTCGGCGACGAACGCAGCAGCGGCAACGGTAAGTTCCGTGGCTGGGTGCTAGATCGGGGCGGACAAGGGGGATTCCGGAGCCCGGGAAGCCTGAGGCCGAGGAGAGCCAGGTNGCCAGGTCCTGGCAGCTCTCTTGAGCCGGACTGACGCAGCCTGGGCCTCGCCACGAGCAACTGCAGGAGATTTAAATGGCCGCAGGGAGTGTGAGCGACCAGGAGCGCAGCGAACAGGGCATGGCACGTCAGCCAGGGCGCGGCGTGGCAGTTTGTGCAGCAGTTCGAGCAGGGAGGCTGCTGCATCCCGCTTGCAGGCCCACAGCCCAGGGAAGTCCTCTAGGTCTCTGCCAAAATGGTGGGCACTCGCCTCAGAGCTAAAAGCTGTGTTCCCGCGGTGAAAGCCACAGAGGTATCTGATGCATCCACC
>VZTV01092570.1:611-20969 GCA_013400875.1 Anhinga rufa | reverse complement strand
ATAACTATGGTTTTTTAGTGTTCACTGTCATTAATCCTTTTCAGTTCTTAAAATTCATAACCTTGAATAGTTTTCTAAATCTTATTTGTTTTTTAGCTAATGCTTGAATGTCTTCTTAGCCTATTTCATGGTGGCAGACTGTAACCAGTAAAAAACAAGATTCATTAATATTTCAAATGTAACAGAAGAGTCTCTTTTGGCATGGGTTTAATTTTCTCTAAACTAACTTAAAACTCAAATTATCTTCCACAAATTAAATATGAGTCGGTGATATTTCTTTACAAACCCCTGAGTTCAGGGTGCGAAAGGGAGTGCTGTTACAACTCTGCAGTGACACGGATGCCTGAGTTCCAACATATGGGGGAGTTCTCTGTTTTTTAATCCACTTTTTCTAACAAATGCTAAATCAGCTCTGACAGATGAAAAACTTTCAGAATATGTACGATGCCTTTTGAACAACAAATATTTTTGAAACCTACCTGATTGTACCTGGCATTAGCATAGTGCCTGAGAATACCAGTGATAAACTGGGACCTGCTTGTTTGAGATGCCATACAAATACAATGCAGCCATTTTAGAGGAGAAAGTGCTTCCTTCACATTTACACCAAAGGCCCCATCACTCCAGCTGCATGCCTTCACTCAACCTTGGGAGATGTAATCTGATGTGATCTGAGTCAAAGTAAACATTCAAAATCATTTCAACCCGGTTACAGAGCATAAAAAACCAAAACATCTGTCAGGGAGCAGGGACAAAGGCTGCAGGGCTGGGGATACTAAGGGATCCTGACTGCCAAAACAGACCCACCAGCAACTGCCATGGCAAGCATGGGATCAAGTAGGATCTAGGATAATAGGATGAAGTGAAAACTGTGAGGGTATTCAAAGGTTATTTTCGTGACATTTTCAAATCAAAATAAACCAATGCAAGACACAACATAGTCTTTTTCAAGATTTATTTTTTTTTTTTAAATGGGAGTTTTTATTACAGTTCTGCTTTCCACCCCCTGGAGAACAAAAGTTTTTGATGGGAGGAAAATAAACAAATTCTGCTTGAATAATAAAACTTACCAGAATTCTATTGAAATAGAGGTAGTCCCACCATCTCTACTAATGAATAATACAGATCAATCGAAGAGTTTACACCAGGGCAAGGTGGGGTGGTATACTGGCTAATGAAACACAAAGAACCTAAAAAATTATTTTTCTCTACTTTCCAGAGATATCCTGCAATATTAAGGGCTTGTTGTCTTTTACCTTTCAATTAATTATAACATATTTTCAGTGGAAAGCTAGTTGAGCTTGCAAAAATAATTTTAATCTAAATGTAGTAGCTAAGACCTCTGGAAAAGGGGAAAAAATTGAGAGAAAGCTCCTAGTGGAATTTTGCACCTTATTTGCGCAGCCTGAACTGGTAACTGATACAGTGTTTGCCTCTGTGAGTTCTGATGCTCTGATGCTGTCTGCTGTGATACAACTGTGTCCTTATAGCTCCACAAACAGCTGCACAAAGCCCATGTCCCCTGGCTCAAATCTCAGCCCACTCCATTGCTTTTCATTTCAGAAACATCTTTCATACTAGCTAGAGTCACAAAGCAGGTTTTGAAAAGGCAGGTTTTATTGCATAAGTGTAGTGGAATGCCAGCAATGCTGGAACCTAGACCAGGTTTTGATGGCAAATTTCTCTCAAAGTACAAGTCATTAGACTTCACTGTGCTTTCTCAGTTTTCTGCTCATGGCAGTTGGTGTGGATGCAGTACGGTGTGAATAATGGCTCACCTGGCTACAGGACCAACACCACCTCACGTCAGGGTAGCGTAGCAAAATGCGGTACACAAGTCTGCGCTAATGCAACATGCTCACACCTGCCCTGCCAAGCAACCCTAGTTTGCTTTGCAGGAGGTTTTGGCAGCAGTTAAATAAAATGTGAACCTATGTCTACTTATTACAGCACAAAGATTAGGTAACTAGATGGGCAAATCCTGTTACTTATGGAGGCTGCTTTAATTCCTGGTTCTCTGGAGTTCAGGCAATTAATCCCTGCTTTGATGACTGCATGCACAAAAAAAAATAACCTATTATGAGACTGTAGGAGGAGAAGAATAAATACAGTGGTGAAAATTGAGGTAGGCTCCAGCTGGAATAACCAGCTGTCCTAGGCAGCAGCTGTCCCTTCCAGGACAAAATGAGCATACTGGACAAGCCCAGCAGGTCTAATTAGATAAGAGGCTCCTGGAAAAATGGCAGTTTTGCCTATGTAAAGTCTGAAGGGCCTTACTGTCCTCTGAATTTGTAAGAGATGGAGAACACTGTAAGGTACATTGATTATCATGAATGCACTCTTTCTCCAAACACAAATGAATTCTTCAAGCCGAGGTAGCTGTGTGTCAAATTTGTCAACAGATGTGGTCTCCTGCACCAAGGAATGCGTTCTTCATTTAACATTGCTCACCACCAAGATTGTCTGCCTTTAAAGATGATGTAATGTTTTCATCCTACATATTATTCCTCTACGGCTATAGTTTTTTTTGGCACATAAACTCATCCAAAGCTGGCATCCCATCCTCTGAATGGGCAAAATGCCACTGTAGCAGATGGGTGACCAATGAAACTAGCACAAGTGGCAAGTCAGACTGTATCAGGGTAGCTTCCTTTCCAGGAACAAGGAAATGACATTCAGTGGAGTTGTTCAGCATCTAAAATACAGGTATAATGATATTGATTGATTCTTGAGATCAATGCTAAAGAATGCAAGTTATCAAACACAGGCTCAGAAAGTAAGAAAAGTGTTTTTGTAGTTACTTCGGACATAAATTTCACAGAAGAAAACACTGTGTCAATAAATTACTTTTCTAATTAATTTTCTGAAGTAAAGAGTTTTGCCTAAACACATTACTAAATGAATGAATTCTTGCTTAGCTTGAAATGCAGGAAAAGCATATCCATGAAGTAAACAATAAACATGGAAAAATCCTTACAAATTTAACAGTATCAGTAGGTCTGATCTAGAATGGTTCTTAAGAACCCAGTCAAACAAATGAGACCTTGTTTTGGTTTTGTTTCCAATAATCCTACAGGAATTCAAATTTCTAAATTCAAGAGTATTTATCCATGTCTCTTTAAAGAGAAAGGAAGTGAGAAAAACCACAAGGTAAGATGCTGGAGCTTCTCTTTGCTTTTAGAAAAGCACCTCTACTTTGAAAGTTAGGAAAGTATTACTGATGTTTCCTTTTCTTTAAAGAAACTGATTAACATTCTTATATATTTTATACTATTCAGTTATATAAATATGTTTTAAGACATCTGTTATATCAGGTTTCAGGCATCTTAGCATTGCTACATTGATTAGAAAGCACAGGATTGTTTATAACAAGATCGCTTACAACAAGTTGTAACAACGTATCTTTTTTCTGAAAACAGATCTGATACATGTTTTAAAAGAAGGAAGGAAACAAAAAAAGAAAAGCCTCAATGGTTTCATTTTCTTTTACGCTAACATTAAATACTGAAAAAATGAAGGTATTAAGCAACCTTGGAAATAAACACATTTTATACATTATTTAAATTGAACGTCTACAGAATATCTCTATATTGTTAGTAAATATAAGTTAGTATAGCAGACATCCCCAGTGTCATTGCATTTTAAGCATAAATGTCTCCTGTTGTATAGCTGTTACTCATATGAGGCACCAAAAAAAAAAAAAAAGGAATAAATATCTAGAATAATATCTGTTGTCCATATGTTTATGCACTGAAGTATCTGCATCAGCCACCAGGGCGGGATAGCTAAACATTCAACAATGACTAGTATAAACTTTGGCTTGCCACCTTATTTCTGGCAAAATGAGACTTGCAGAAGGCGTCACTGATGAATGCTGTGGTTTCTGCTTGCCTGCTCAGGAGAGGAGTCACTCACAATTTTTGTGGACAAACGGAAGCTGAGCAAGAGGTCAGAAGGAAGTGATCCCAGCACGAACAGCTCTGCGGTGACTCTGGAGACCCTGCACCAGCTTGCAGCCTCCTACTTCATTGACAGGGACAGCACACTGCGCAGACTCCACCACATCCAGATTGCCTCCACTGCCATAAAGGTAGGGGAAGTTCTCTAGGACACGCCTGGAGATGTGTTTCCAGATTCACTAGCTGCTTCTCAGGAGAAATGTGTTTGGATTAGTAAAAAAAAGATTTGTTAGCAAAACAATGATTTTTGTTCTAAAATTTTTACCTAAATTAAAGCATTCATCTGTTAATGAAGATTCTAGTTTAGAAGAAGGTCTAATGCACTAAAGATATTACTCTTGATAAGTCATACATAATTTGAATTATACAGATGACCCTTATAGAAGTGTTTGGTCATTGAGACAGTCTGCTTTGCATGTGCACTCAGCAAATGCATTTATAGGCAGAGTTATATCTGTGTATGTGTGCATACAGTTCCCTCATACTACTTCTTTCTTTTTCTTCTTTTTTTTTTTTTTTCCAAACATAGTAATTGTACTCCTGTAACTGAAACTTTTTTTTTTTTTTTAACTGACCTTTGGAATAATTTGGAGCTCTTGGTTCTGCAGTTTTGTGGTGGCATGTCTTATTTTATGTTAGGAACTTATTTTAGTACGGTTTGTCAGTCAAAGCATCCTGCCTACTGACTGCTATAGGTCACTCATAGCACTTGGCTATGGAGAATGCTTGGCTAAGATCAGTGTCCTAGCAGGTATATAAAGCAGCAATTGTTTTTCTGAGCAGCTCTCTAGCCTAAAGTTGCTTATTTGAAATAACCTCTCTCAGTCCATTTCCAGCATTGAAGAGCAAATAAAATTTTAACTTGCAGTTGAATATGCATTAATTATGAAGCTTTTAATGTAAAATGTGATTTAGAATCCATTCCGCTCATTGGATCTTTCCACTGGTAACTAAGGACTTCATTAA
Organism: Anhinga rufa; assembly: GCA_013400875.1. NCBI lineage: Eukaryota > Metazoa > Chordata > Aves > Suliformes > Anhingidae > Anhinga > Anhinga rufa. The sequence goes on along the minus strand of VZTV01092570.1, from coordinate 16,044 downwards.
AGACCATCTGAAGCCAACTGTAGTTTCCAACTACCTTAGCTCTTACTCGATGTCCTGGTTTTAGCTAGGATAGAGTTAATTTTCTTTACTGTAGCTGGTACAGTGCTGTGTTTTGAACTTAGTATGAGAATAATGTTGATAAAACACTGGTGTTTTAGTTGTTGCTAGATAATGCTTTGTACTAGTCAAGGACTTTTCCAGCCTCCCATGCTCTGCTGGGTGCACAAGAAGCCGGGAAGGGAGGGGGCACAGCCAAGGGAGCCGATTAAAACTGGCCAAAGGGATATTCCATATCATATGACGTCATGCCCAGTATATTAACTGGGGGGCGTTGCCTGGGGGAGGCAGCAATCGCAGCTCGGGAACCAGCAGCGTCTGTTGGCGGGTGGTGAGTGGTTGTATCACTTGTGTTTTGTTTTTTTTTTTCCTTTTTCTTTTTCAGGCTTCGTTTCTCTTTCTCGTTATTTTCCTTTTTATTATTATTATTATCATCATCATAATGATTATTATTATCATTGCCATAATTAATATTACTATTTTATTTTAATTATTAAACTGTTTTTATCTCAACTCACGAGTTTTCTTGCTTTTGCTCTCCCGATTCTCTCCCCCATCCCACAGGGGTTGGGGGAGAGAGCAAGCGGCTGCATGGTGCTTAGTTGTTGACTGGGGCTAAAACACGACACTCAAGTAAATATATATTTACCTTGGGAGTACCAGGGCCTTCACAGTGAGAAGGATATAACCGGAATTTGTGGCTTGGCAGCATGTGTTCAGTTTGGCTGCTTGTATATGGAGGATAATCGTCCTGTCCCATCCGTTGTGGGCCAATGGCATGGCAGCTAACCGCAGCTCAGAGCTGGTCATCCACAGGTGCAGATGGTTGGCTGTCAGGCGGCACAGCTGAAAATGCAGCAGAACCGACAGAGTCCGATCTCATCTGAGGGCTGCACATCAGATCACACAGTCTTGCTGCAGACCATTGTACTACCCATTCCTCTGATCTGATTTATTATCTAGATGTACAGCAACCTTTATAACTAGGGTCCTTCTGTCAAACCAGTGATAACTGAAGTGATAGAACATAGAAATGTAGAGACAAAGCAATGTCTGAAAGAAATTTCTCCATTCTATTTACTGATTTTTTAAAGAAAATTTGTGTCATAATGCAAAATTCAACCCTGCTTGCTAGCAATTTACATAATGAACCTCCTTCATGTCCAAAATCTTTTACAAACACTACGAAATGACTAAGTTTTCTCTCCACCTCCTCACTGAGATGGATACAAATGCAAGCTGTAGTCCATCAACAAATCTGATTTGGTTAATTGACTGCAGGGTTATCTAGAAAATGGTTCTCACATCAGATGCAATCGCACTGATACATGAAACCCTCAGCTTTTTAGCTTGCTTTCATTGAGAGACTGGGAACATTTGCATTACAAATTTCTATTGTCAGAACACTTAACTGAACAAAAAACCTGTTTCTGTTGAAAACTAGGAACACAAAAGTAGCCAGAGAAGGCATTTTTTTATGTTCTCTCTCCACGCAGATTTTTGAAACACTGCTGTTTTTAAATTGGAAAACCATCAAATAAAGTTCCAGATCCGTGTTGTAAATAGTATATTTCAAGATTATTTATTAAAACATATATACTGACATCTGAGTCAGACCACAGGCTTTCAGTAGAGCTGCAGAGCCAAATCTCTCTGTTCCAGCAGATCAGCTTGAGGGTGAAGTGACATGCTGAGGGACCTGAGGAGTGTCCTCCCCTCCTGGGCTGCTCCAGGGAGGAGGGTGAACCCAGTGCTTTTTACACCAGCAAATTACTGGATGGCTTTTAAAGTCACAATACCTTCTGTGTCTGGCTTGCTTACCACAGCTCTGCTCAAAACTTTCCTCTGCTCAAGAGATCGAACTGGGGATTTGCAAATGGAGTCCAAGAAAAGCTCTCTCAGCTTACCATAACTCCCTTCTGACCAGCATCAGAGAAATCCAATATAAAGGTATTGGAACAGGTTTAGAAATCCCTGAAATTCTGAATTTATATTAGATTTTTTCCAAGTGATACACAATGATTTTTTGATTGTTGACAAAAAAAAATCATGTTCAGAATCAGTATTTGATATTATCATTTTTTATTCAGTGTCAGACAACAATTCTGTGTCTTAAAACACAATTTGCATGTACATATAACTTCATTTCAATGAAAAGAAAAAAAAACAAAACAAAAAGGAGAGTTATCTTTTGAATAGATTGTTTTCCCTTCCTTTTTTGTCAGTCTATTTTATTTACATTTTAGATGGCTCTTTAATATGCAATATACTAGACTCTACAATATTAGCAGAGTTGTTTATATTTTTGGAAGAGAGAACTGAGAGTATTAATAATGTTTCATATAACTCATACTCTTACTAGGAAGAACTTATCTATCCTTTTGGGAATGCGTACCTGAATAAAACAAACAAAAAATATATTATTTGGAACAGGCAAGACCTAAAGCACAAATCAAAAGATAGGATACTTGCAGATAAATCATAACACTTCTGTGCATAAATGAGCTCTGCCACAAAGATGTCCCTGGAGTTTTGGACTTCAAAACAAAGGGGAGTTCTTTGACAATATTTGCTTGTTGCCTTTTTTGTTTGTTTTTCACATTTCTTGTGATTATGGGTGTTACAAATCTGTAAAAGGAAAAACTCATCTACACAGAGTAGGTGAGCAGGCACTTCTTTATTTCAGTGCTGGGGACATGGGGCATAGCTCCTCCAAATATGTGTCCACCTTTGCATTAAAATTCACCAGTTTTTATACACTTTTTCAGTCAAGTCACTCTTGTTTAACATAAAAATGCATACTATGTTCTCTATTAAATCTAACCTTTACATTGATTGGTTCCTTTGATCAGACCACTTCATCAATATTCATATCCCAAAATAATTATTGGTCACCTCTACTAATATCTACTGATTAGAATTCTTGATATTCAAATCAAGATGGGATGGGGTAAGGGGGTTTTCTAGAAGCATCACTGGTGCATAACAAGTTTCTATACCGAGTTTCACAAGACTTAACCAATACAATAGTTACAACCCCCCCCTATTCAATTCTTCAGGTTCTATTAGTTCTTAATACAAAACCATAATGACCTAGTGAAGCTTTTATGATTACAAAATATTCTAACAATCTACTATATTAAATTTGGCAATTTTGTAACATTTCCCCCTTTGAAAGTTTTAAAAATTATTTCAGTACTTTCATCCTAACAAAATTTTGTATGTAATCTATTATTCACTGTATGATGGTAAGAGTCTTGTGAGTGAATAGCTTGCATCTTGTTGTCTAGCTACTGCTTGAATGATCATACGATTAAAAACAGTTTTGCTGGTGATTTCTTTCTTTAAACAGTAACAAATGAGTAATACCATCAAAAATACTACTAAGTACTACAGTTCCAATTAACGACTTTATCCAGGAACTCAGATTCCATCCTAATCCATTGAAAATTTTGTCAAGCCAATTGTTTTGCATATCTCGTTGAGCATCTTGGGTGTCCTTTTCTGTTTGTCCTAATAAATCCAAATAGTGCTCAACATCCTGAGTAACATTTGGGATATGTATGCAGCAATGATCTATCCTATCCTTCAAATATGCAGAAACTCCATGTTCTTTCAACAAGAACATATCTAAGGCCATCCTATTCTTCAGAGTCAATCTTGAGGTTACTTGTAACTGCAAATTGAGTTCTTTGAATCCTTTATTTGTTACATTAGCCAATCTTTCTACCTCACCCATCAACCTATATAACCAGGCCCTATTCCTATATGTTGACAAGGGAGTCAATAAAGATTCCAAGCCCCTCCAACTTTTACTCCTGTTGAAGGTTCATTCCATTTTGCATTAGCATCAATTAGTGATCTTTTTATTCGTTCCTATTTCAAATTTTCCAATTTCCATTTGAAAGGAGCCTCTTTCCAAATTGGACATAATGACGGCATTCCCAATGTAATTTGTTTCACTTTCACATCCATTGGTAAATGTGTGGTCCAAGTTACATCACTTATTGCCCAACTAAGTGTCCTGGGCTTTGAATTGCAGATTTTCTACAACTAAATATTGTCCCTCTCTTAGACTTATATGTGTCAGTCAATTGTAGGTCACTTCTAAGTCCTCTACACCAACATCCATATTTCAATGCAGCTGCTAGAGGGGGAACATCCTGAATTGCTGTACTGACTGTACTACAATTACAGATCTTTTTACAGCTTTACCAAGATACTATGTTTTCCTTTTCCCGGGAAGTGCTTCCTCTGTCATTAACTGATGGGAAAACTGTGAAGGTTATTCCATCCCAAGTAAAACACTAGGAGGCATTGGCCATGTGCTGAAATTGCGATAAGATGGTCATAGACCATATTGAATCCCATGCAACCGCTTCCTCTTTCTTAGTTTGATTTCTCTTTCTACATTTCCATTACATGATCATTCGACTAACATTTTTCTTGATTTGTTCCTCATAAGTGCACCAGCCTACATTGTGAAACCTCCTTATTTTGATAAAGACATGATTTAATAATTTTTCACAATCCACTCTATTCCCAGGAGTTTTTCCATTGCTTTCGGACACAATACATTTTTTCCTGCCATCCAACAATAAGAACTTGCTCACAATAGGTACTATTGATGGATTTTTTCACTACCTAAATTTATTGTCAGAATTCCCCATGGAATTGATTCACCTACAGCTTTTGGTATTGAGAGACATGCAGTAATTTGGGTTACACGTTGCAAGTTAGTGAACTCTTTTATCAGCCCTAACATCAAATTCTCTTCCGGAGTTTTTCTTGGGAGATATATTAACTGTTCCACTTCTACTGACGGCAGTTCTCCATACCTTACCATTATGACTGATCTATTTGTCATTACCTCAAACCATGCTCCCACCATCATCCAGACGAAAATCCACTCTCCCACCATTTCAAGATGATAGGTAAGGTTAGACATATTTTAAAGTCAATTTCACAGTTTCAGGATCTCTACTGATGATCTTCCAAGAAGAAGCCTTTTTCACTCTGGTGTAGTGTATCCATGCATCTGATTCTGCAATCTTGATTGCAGTAGAAGCCGTCAAAAAAATCTTTCCATTGCTCTTTCAAAGGTTCAGAGGTCCATGTCTTTGTAAAGACATAGTCTGCAGGTTGAAAATCATGTACTGGATTGTCCAAAGACAGAGGCCTATTCCAGACAATCACACTCCGAATTGCATACAAAGTTTTTCCTAAAGAAAGCAAATAGTTATTTACATCCTATTTTCCTTTTTTATTAATATTTAAGTTTGGTTCTGGGGATTCATACGGTTTTCCATACAACAACTCATAAGTGCTCACTAGTGTTCTGGCTCTTGGTTGGACCTGAATTCATAAAAGAGCTAGTGGAAGTGCCTGAGGCCACTTTAAATTTAGCAGATTTTGCTCATTTGTCTGCTAAATCTGGCAGATTTTGCTAATTTGTCTTTTTAATGTTTGATTCATTCTTTCTACTTTTCCACTAGATTGTGGCCTCCAAGGTGTATGTAAGTCCCACGTGATTCCCAAAATTCTACTAATATTCTACACTATTTCTGCAACAAAATGTGGGCCTCTATCAGGAGATATTCTGGCAGGTACTCCAAGTCTCAGGATTATTTCCAGTAATAACCATTTAATGACTTCTGTTGCCTGATTGGTTTGACAAGGAAAGCCTTCAGGCCACCCTGTAAAGGTATCAACCCCAACCAGAATGTATCGATACCCTTTCTGTCTCAGTTCTAAAAAAATCAATTTGCCAATAATCTCCAGGCTACATTCCTGATTTTAATATTCTCATTGGAACTTTCCTTTTTACCACTGGGTTATTTCATAGGCAGATCTCACTTTTGGCAGAAATCATTTTAGCCATCTCCAGCATTTTTATAGACACTATATGTCTCTTTAAAAAGATCACTAATGCTTCTGAACGCCAATGGCATTCTCTATGCTATGTCTGCAAAATTGCTCTCATCAAAACTGGAGGAACTTGTCTCTGAGCTGTGACCCACCATCCTTCTAGATTCTTTTTTGCATCCAATAACTTCCCTAACTTCTCATCTTCCTCTTAGTACTCAGGTTTTTCTCTTGGTAGTGCAATAGTATTAGTAGGAATTAATGCCATTTGCAGGGCATTTCTTTTTGCTATTCCCCTAGCTGTTTTTTCAGCTAATCTATTTCCTATAGCTTCCTTCATATTTCCTGACTGATGTGCTTTACAGTGCATGATTGCAACTTTGGTTGGTTTCTGGACTGCTTGTAATAATTTCAAATGTCTTCTTTATATTTGATGTTTACTCCTTGAGAAGATAATAATCCTCTTTCTTTCCATAAAACTCCATGGGTATGTACTGCACCAAAAGCATATTTTGAATCAGTCCAAATATTCACTTTCTTTCCTTCACTCAGTTCTAAGGCTTTTGTCAAGGCTATTAATTCTGCCTTTTGTGCTGAAGTAGTACTGGGTAAAACATTAACAATCTTTTGATAGTTACCGCATATCCAGCATAGTGGATTCAATTTTCCACAAAACTACTACCATCAGTGTACAACTCCCAGTCAGGATCATCCAATGGTGTATCTTTCAGGTCTTCTCAACTGGAATACACCTGTTCGATAGTAGCTAAACAGTGTCATGTTCCAATTGTCCTTCCTCCTGCACAGAATTCAGAAAAACTGCAGGATTGACAAGGTTAGTCCTTTTTAGTATCACATCATCCTGTTCTGTCAATATTACTTGATACTTTATTGTCCCGCTGGGAGAAAGCCAATGACCCCCTTTTGTTCCAAAACCATTATCACCATATGTGGTACGTATACCACTATGGTTTGTCCGAAAGTTATTTTTCAGGCTTCTTGTATGAGCATTACTGTAGCAGCAACTGCTCAAAGACAAGTAGTCCATCCTTTACTTACTGTGTCCCATTGTTTGGAAAAGTATTCCCTCATTCTCTTTCAACTTCCCACCTGTTGAGTCAGTACTTCTGATCAAGCTCAATCAGTCTTCTGTAAAAAAACCCACCAGCAATAAATATCTGTTTTCCCAAATTCTAAGAATTTTTCTTCAGAAAGCAATACATATTGAAACATTTTTCTTCTTTATGTAATTTAAACAGTTAATACTTGAGCAATTCTTACATTCTTGTCCTGGTTTCAGCTGGGATAGAGTTATTTTTCTTTGTAGTAGCTAGTATGGGGCTATGTATTGGATTTGTGCTGAAACAGTGGTGATAATGCGGAGATGTTTTGGTTGTTGCTCAGTAGCGCTTACACCAGTCAAGGACTTTTTCAGCTCCCCATGCTGTGCCGGGTGCACAGGAAGCTGGGAGGGGACACGGCCGGGACAGTGACCCCAACTGACCCAAGGGATGTCCCACACCATATGGTGTCATGCTCGGTATATAAAGCTGGGGGAAGAAGAAGAAAGTGGGGGACATTGGGAGTTATGGTGTTTTTCTTCCCCAGTCACCGTTAGGCGTGATGGAGCCCTGCTCTCCTGGAGATGGCTGAGCACCTGCCTGCCCGTGGGAAGCAGTGAATGAACTCCTTGTTTTGCTTTGCTTGCGTGCGCGGCTCTTTCTTTCCCTATTAAACTGTCTTTATCTCAGCCCATGAGTTTCCTCACTTTTACTCTTCCAATTCCCTCCCATCCCATCACAGGAGAGTGAGTGAGCGGCTGTGTGGTGCTTGGTTGCTGAGTGGGGCTAAGCCATGACAATTCTTCATTCAACTTAATTGAGATATGTGATAGCTGAACTTTTTTCATACAGGCCTTTATACATTATTCTGTGTGACTGATGCAGGACGATAATATTTTGATAAGTTTTATAATTAAGATTTTCTATTAAAAAACTATGTCACAGAGAAAGGAAAGCATTAAGAAGGGGGAAGTGAGAATTAATATTAAAATCTTCATGTTTAATTCTTATTTATCTAGTGAATAACAATACTATTCAGAGCAAAATCTATTAATGTGCACCATGAGGAAAGGAGTGGAAGAGATGTATTTGGTGAATCAAATTTGTTAATGAAATCTGTTTGTAATCAAGTTTGTTAGCTGTGACATGACTCTTAAAAATAACATGAGCACAACTGATTGAGGCTTCACATTAATCACATAGACAATACTTTGTTTATTCCACATTAAAAAATGTAAAATCACTATGTCACAACATTTTCCAAATAGAAATCAAATGTCCATGGGAGCTATCCAGAGCCTATATCAATATTTAACTTATTTAAAAGTCCCTGATACATACATTCTTTCAATATTATTTTAATGCATGCATTTTAGTGTAAGTGGTTAGGCTCATATGCTAAATCAACAGTTTGCAGCCTCAAGGGCCTCATTGGAAACTCACCAAGTGCCTGAGGGCTGCATCTAATTTGCATATGCATTTACATAAATGTACATCCTGTTGTGTTTGAAATATTACACATCCAACATTACTTCCTTTGCATGCTCATTTTGGAAGCTTTTTCCTATTAAAAAAATCTCTTCAGAAGCACTGATGGCTATTAACTCTCCCTATTAACATCCCTATTAGGATGATGGGGTATGCTTTCCTCTTGTTTAATAAAATCCGGTACAGTTGTGGAAACAGAATACAATTAAAGTCAGCAAATGTTTTTCTTTCCCTGTATGGTATCTTTAATGAGCAATATTCGCAGCTCTTCCAACATGGCGTTGTTCTCGCTTCTGTATAGCAATGCTAATTTGCACCTATTGGAGAACTAACCATAGCTGGAGGCCCAGTGGAAGGTGAAATGACCTGAGACCTAGGACTATTCAATGACCCTAATCCATATGACTGACCTGTTTCCTTTACTGACTGATGGATGGTATAAACAAGACATGAAGGTCATGACTTACTGTAACATCTATTGTAATTCTGGCAACATGTCCTGTCATTGCCCACTGGCAGAATGACCTTGGTGTACTAGGCTGAGATCATGTGCCCATACTCCTAACAACTAATTAGGACACTTCTTCAATGATGGGTAGGTGGGAGAGGGTTGTGCATAGTAGGTCTAAATTTCAGTCTGTTTTCTAAGTCTAATGCAGTTGGGAGACAGCAGTATATTCCTGCTCAAAGGACCCTGATTCCCATTTGCTAGAAGCTGTAATTCCACCACTGTCACTAATGAACTTCTTCACTAAGTCTAAACAATTGTGCAGAACACACAAGAAATACGTTGGTCACACAGTAAATTAAATATTATTGAATACTTTCACTGCATTCTGCAAAAGGATAAACACATTTATGTTAGGCAAGTATAACATTGCCGGTTAATAAAGTGAGGCTGTTACAGTAGTTGTCTTTTGGAGGATATTTTCTTCCATTACAGGATACATTGTCTTTCAAGGTAGTTGGGGCAGGTGTAGGTGTTATCTTAGGGTCCAAACAGCTGTGGCACAGCCACGGTGAAACAAAAGAATAGGAGGCAACAGAAGAACAGATGCATAAATTGAATTTTCCACCAGCTATTTACAGCCAGATTACAGCGCATTTATTCCATCTGAGTGAGAAAGAATAAACATCCTTGAGAATGTGCCCTCTAATTTCAATTAAATTTTATTGTGCAATTTGCTTTTTTCTTCCCCCAAAACACTTTTTTTTTTTTGCTATGAGAGATTTAAGCACTTCTACTGTCTCTGAAAACTTTAGATTACAAATAGTTTATAAGAACAGGGCTCTATTGTGATGGTAAATATATCTGTTTATCTATAATTAACCCATGAATGACTCATGGTGGTCTGTTAGAGAGGAAACTTAACTGTAATGAAATTAGTTCCTCACTCAAAACTCAGACTGAAATCCAAACCATTTTGGTTTTGGTTTTGTTTTGTTTGAAAAGCTTCCTAGCTTCATTTTTTTTTTTTCTTTCATACCTCATACTTGAATGTGTTTTTTTCTGGATTCAAGGAATTGCTGTAATCAAAAGTAGAAATGCTGAAATACTATAAAGCCGTGCGCTTTTGTCAGATTTCTGGCAAATTCTAAATGTAGATGGTTTTCGCAGTTTTATATAAACAGCCAAAATTTTTAAGCTTTTGAAACCCAGATCCTGAACCCTTCTTGCTCTCACTTTCCCTATTCAGTTTGTGGACAGGTTTTAAGACTGTATAGCTGAGAAGCCTTGTAAATAACCAAAACTTGGGAAGCTCAAAAAATTGTGCCTAGCAAGAGCTTTAAGTTGTAAAATCACAATTAGAAACATTGGGCTGGAGAGACCTGTAATATCAGGTGTTTGTTGACTCCTTTGAAGAAAATAAATGCTAAATGTAAGNNAAAATAAATGCTAAATGTAAGTTTAATTAAATAAACCTAAGGAACCGAAAGCCAGAAATTATCCCTTTCCAAACATTTGTGGCTTCTTCATTGTATGGCAACATTACTTAAGCATGTCAAGCAAAAGCCACAGCACAGATTTTCAAGAACAAGTATTTTTCAGGTCCATTATGAAATTCAAAGTTCTCCACAACCTTGGGAGATCAGACTCCCTTCATACAAGACCAAAGCTGGAAATTTTTCAAGGGCAGAGTTAAAAATTAGGATTTTCAGGAAATACATAGAAATTGTGGTCCCAAATCTTTGTCTTAATGTGGTAAACTCCCATGAAATTTTTGTGAGAATTAAATACTTTTGCAGGTTACTTTGAAAATCTCACTCTATCAAAAGCTCCACAAAATCAGCTTGCTATTTATATGGCTAGGTATGGATTTTAAATTTAAATTTGGATCATTATCTAATCTTACCAGAGGAACTGGGACATGCATTTTGGCATCTAGCTTCCATTACATTTTGGGCATCACCTAGCTCCTTATTGTCTTTCAGTAATCTGAATTTAACTGTGGATTTGGATAAGCACATTTAGACATCTGGAATCAAAATGCTGACATTCTGGTCTTTGAGCCTGGCTAAACCATGCCACAAAGCACCGCACAGAGGCCATGTGCTAGTACATGGTTCTAACATCAATAAAATGTGAAATGCAGGGCATGACCTGCAAGTGGTACCACAATGCCGTGCCCAGACAAATACACCTCAGCGGGGTTTATTTGCCCAGGAGCAGCTCTGGACTTCCACAGCTATATCCCTTCTTTTTCTGAAGCTAGATGAATCTCAGGTAGCTATGATGCCTCTAAACCATATTCTACTGCGCAGAACAGGATTTGTATTTGTCTCATAAAATTGAAATACATGAGGTTTTATGCATTTATGTTTGGGAGCTGTTGGAGATCTTTGGATCAAATTCACCATAGATATAACAAAATCTTGTGACTGCTATGTGTGGACCATTAACTAATTCTAAGAATTCACCAGGTGTAAAGGTTAGAGATTTATTTCCGTATCTTGTTCAAGAACTTAAGGTGATAATATTAAAACCAATCTTAATTAATTTGGACAGTCGAGTTTAAATTAAATTGAAACTCCAGGGCTGCTTTCCCTAACAGGTAATGTAGAGGTCATTTCTTCAGCTGGTGTAAAACAGCAAAATTCCTTTGAGAATCTGGCCCTTACTATTTCAAAGAGTGAAAGAAAAGGGGAAAAAAAGGACCAGCAAGTTAATGCAATAACATGTTTTACTAAACACTCTCAGAATGCATACTCAGCAACATAATTGACACGATATATCACAGCAGCTGCAGCATGACACTCATAAAAGGATGTGTTTTAGCAGCCTCTAGTACAGACTACACAGTCTCGTTATACTTTCAGCAATGTGCATAGAGGAGCAATGAGTGCAAGAAGTTATAACATCGCCAGCTAGTTGGTAACACAGCATGAAATGCTTTCAAAGCAACAAAATAGCACATAATAATGATGCTAGGGTATGCATTTTGGAAAGACTTTAGATAGCGATTCTTCACTAAAAAAAAGAAAAAGAAAAAGAAAGAAAAACAAACCAAGAAACAACAACAAAAAAGGATAGACCATACGACATGATAGACCATAATAAATTGAAGGACTCTGTTATGTCAGTTATGTAGTTTAGTCAAGACAGAAGGGTAGAAAAACCTCCAAGAAAACAAAGACTGCCAAACCCTAAACAGGTTAAAAATATACATATGTAAACAAGAGACCTTGACAGCACTCACAAACACTTGCCATCACAGTTGTCAAAAACCTATAAACAATTCATACTACAGTTCCTTAAATGTTTCTTTTTTTTTTTTTTCTTAAAAAGTGAAACTGGAGTAAATAAACCCAGAAAACAGAGAAGGTTTTTAATATTGGGTGATCCACAGTAAACATATTGAACAATGCAGTTAGAGCACAGCATTCCAGCGCTAATTTGGAGGCACTTAGATTTGTATGGATGTTAATTTGGTCTTTATTCTGACTGTGCAGTGGTTTGTGTATGGGATGAGAAACTTACTTCAGCACTCTCAATGTCCTCCACTCTAGTTGACAGCTATGGCCTGTCATCAGGTCAGAAAATGTCAGGCAAGGGCTATAAAATTCATAGAACATTTCCCTCCCTCTGAACCCTAAGAAATACGAGATAACATGTATCAACATCATGTATGAACATAAAGGTCAGATTAGGAAGAATATCTCAGGGCAATAGAGACTCAGAGTCAGAAGAAATAAACTTAGAGAAAAATATTAAGCTGTTAAAAGGTTTCAGTGCTCATATTATTTTTCCTATAGAATTGATATCCACAACACATTTTCACATGTTTTGCTGTTATAGATTATGATTCAAACGGAATCATTCTCTTCAATCTATTAATTTAATGGTACAAAACACCCCTGAAAATATCCTTCATGTGAGAATTAGAGGTAACTGGTTCTGAGAGTTATATTATTGCTGTCTTCTGCAGCTCACCATTATTTCTACCTGTAGGGCTTCACACAGTACTTCAGCAGGATTTACATTTCTGACAGCAAAACTATAATGTAATCTCTAACAAGATAATGCTTATAATGCCTACATATGCTGTGGCAGAATCTGGGTTTAGGAAAGGTTTCATTATTTGTCCACGAGACTTTCTACAGTATTGAGTGATTACTATAGTGTTTTCAGATCTTTAATGTCTGAAAGGCTAGTAGTTTCATCACTGTTCTACAGACTTTATTACTGAATCAAGTATCCAAAATAAAAAATATTTTCTAATTTTGCATTATGAGATTCTGACTTTATACAATGAATCAAGTCCACTGAAGTCAAAGAAGTTTCTTTGCATGTATATTGATATAATTGAGATCAGGGTTTTCTCCATTCAACCTCAACCATCATCTTCCTATTTACAAAACTACTATTCATTACCTCTCTCTAGATTACCCAAATTAACCCTCTCATTCCCAATGAATAGTCAATACTTTCACAGTCTTTGGGGTATCTGCAGTATTCTTCCTTTGATTTTTGTAAAAAGTGAAATAACAATTAAAAAAAGTTTAAAAAATCATAAAAGAACTATAGTGTCACAGCTATATTAGTTCTTAATATTCCAACAGTTATAACAATTCCACTAAATAGAAGATACCAGTATACAGTCTCCTACCTAGTAGGAAGATATATAAGGATATATAATTGTATCTTCTCCAGGAGAAGCAATTTATATACTTGGTTAAAGTTTAATGATAAAATGTGCAGGTCTGTTTTTCTTCTTTTTTTTTTTAGGATATGCAAGAGGACTGAAGCATTATGATTTTAATCTATGTTTGAAAATTTTCATTTGGTCATAAAGAGCAATCTATTAAAAATAGTCCTGTAGAAAGAAGTTGGTATATTGCGCAAACAGAAGAGTAAAGTATCATACTGTTTCTTCTTGAGGTAAAAGATGAAGGCATTTCATTTATTAAACTCCGCAGCATCAGGATGTTACAATGTTAAAAAGACAATAAGGAAAGTTACTTAAGATAATTGAATCAAGTTTATCAACAGCTTAGGTGTTCATTTACACAGGGCAGGATCTGTCCTTCCTTGATGAAAATATAGAAAGCTGGCAAGTCTCTGGTGTATGATATAAGGAGTTATATACTACTATCCCAGTGTAACAGCTTAGAAAGAATTGTACACTACATACAAGCTAAACGTTCTAATCAGTAAAAAGGCATGAAAAAAAAATAGTGACATATATGAATTTCATGCAAACATTTACATGTGTAAGACCTGTAACTCAAAAAAGCAACTCATGTCAAAGTTTTTTTCACCTACCATATCATGAAAGGAGCTGGATACTCAGTTATCTGTATTCATTTTCTAAATTACATGGTAGTCTAAATGCAAACAAATCAGAACTTTGCAGGTAGTAAAGTTCCTTTCAATTCTGATCAGAACCAAGTCTTTCCAATTCCATGGGACTTCACAGTACTGATAATAAACACTACTTTTTCATTTGTTTCCTCCTTTTTCTTCTGAACTTCTCTCTTTCCCTAAATTCTTATGCTCATAGGAACTCTAGCTATCTCTTTTTCTAATTTTTGGTAGAAGAAATACACTTGCCTTTATGATACATCATTCTTTACCCTAGGTGTTGTCTCTTCTATGTCAAGTCTGGAAAGAAATTAATAAAAAAAAAAACCCTTGGACAAAATTCTATATTCTAAACATTTTTTTTTTAAAAAAAATTATATCAGTTTAAGATAATAGGATACATTCATGTATGGCCTAATGAACAGGCCTTGATATTTGTTAGGTCTTTCTATTCCCATGGATCAGGATGATTTGAACAATTTTCCAGCTAAGCACAGCAGTCTGCTGGATAATATTGCCCCTGGAGCCTAATTCTAAAAGCAGTCTTCTGTACATTAAAAATTCTCTTTTTGTCTAGTTCATGAAATAATAATATTGAGAATCACTCAGTTATTAGCCAAAAACTTTCCAAAGAGCAATCAGTTTGTTCATTCATGAGTCTTTATAGATGGTGAATGAGTTAAGGTCTAACAGCAGATTTTAATGAAATATGCTCAATGTCATGTGCCAGAGGTATTTTCACTTGTCAAAAACGTGGAAACCCCCATGGTGAAAATCCACAGTGTTCCACTAAATTCAGTGTTGATTTACACTGGAGAGGATCTTTCTTGATGAAAATACAGGATCTTGCTATATCTATAGGAATTTTCCATCCAGCTGTAATTCCTACCTCTCAAGATGTTGGGTTTTCTTATTTGAATTCTTTGTATTTCAACTTTGTAATGGTTTTTATTACTGTACATTTACAGAAATACTTTAATAGCATTTGATATATTTGCAGCTATGAGTATTTTTATTGTTTAATCAAACTCAGGAAACTTATGAATCCAGTTTTACTTTTGTTCTTCTAAGTAAAACATTGAACTCTGATTTGAGGTTTCTACCTCCTGATGTGATGTGCAATTTTGGAAAGAAAGATGCTCTTTCTTTTCTCCTCTAT
>VZTV01092564.1:1577-16440 GCA_013400875.1 Anhinga rufa | reverse complement strand
CTCCAAAGTTAAATAAAATATGTAATAGAGAAGACCCGCACAACAAAGCAAGCTGCATCTCTGTGATGGGGTAAACAGCTAATAATTAAAATACCTGATGCTTCTGCCTGCGCTTCCTTTCTTGTTCTATCTTCTGCTGTTTCTCAAGTTTTTCTGTCATTCTGGCCTCCCTCAAAGTCTGGCGCTTGCTTCGTTTGTAGGCTTTGGAGTTCAGTGCTGTCTCCAATGTTGTGTCACGACGCATACAAGCTACTACCTCTTGTCTTAGCTACCAGTGGGAAGAAAGAAACACTTTAAAAAAATCATTTTTAATACATGGAGGAACAACTTTAAACACTGGTATGGCAGAGTAAAACATTAACAGTTCAGAAGATGTCCCAGTCTCCTCTTCCCTTTCCATTACACTTCTGAAAAGGTCCAGCATCTATACAGCTGCAGCAGCTATGTCTGTCTCCCTAAACAAATCTTAAGTCTCCACAGATAGCCAAAAGTGTTAATCACTCTTAATCATCATTTATTCCTTCTTTACAAGATGCTGCTAATAACTGTCCTGCTGCAATGAAAGGGGCTAGCCAAGATGTTACATTAATGAAGTAGAACACAAATGAACAACATACATAATATTTTTTAGAGCTGGACTTGAACAGAGCTAACAACTAATTTAATTGCCAGCAGCACAGGAGACAGCAGGGAGAGGTAAGTGTTAAGGGCCTGTAACAGTATTGCCCCAGTCCCAGCAGTACAGCAGGGAGAGCCTGCTGCTTTTCATCTGACCTCTGACAAAACTTCATTACAAAGGAGTGCCAAGGGTAGAGGGAAGGAAGACTTGGACATTATGGTACAACTACTGCCAAGGCTTCTGTCAGGAAGTATTTTTGCTTGACCTGCCAAATCACATCTTTGTTCTTCCAAACTAGCTGGAAAAGCCAATGGCAAGAGGCCCATAAAAGTCTGGCAGTGTGATTCCTTTTCTGAAATTCATTTCCTGACACATGCACTCAACATCCAACTTATATCTTAGGTATGATCTTGTTACACTTAATTTTCAAAGTCTGTGTGCCACAGTGGAAATCCTGAAAACAGATCACAGGGAAATATGACACATAACACCAATGT
The DNA here is from genome assembly GCA_013400875.1 of Anhinga rufa. Taxonomy (NCBI): domain Eukaryota; kingdom Metazoa; phylum Chordata; class Aves; order Suliformes; family Anhingidae; genus Anhinga; species Anhinga rufa. The sequence goes on along the minus strand of VZTV01092564.1, from coordinate 15,324 downwards.
ACAACTCTTCCTAAAACAAGGGGACCCATGACAAATATGAAGTATGTCCAGAAAGAGGTGTCTGTTGGGATTTGTGCTGAAAATCAGCTTGCTGTCTGTCCAGCTCTTGTTTTGCCTTTGTGCCAATGCCATGTTATTTATGAAAGACACAGTTCTACGGTTACGGTTTAGACTGGAGGATAAAACAGGAAGCAATTAGAACACTTGCACATTCTTATTAACAAAACAAAATAAAATCTAAGTTAAACATTTCTGTGACTTGCTTATCAGACAAGTTTGCTCTCACAAGAAATCTCCTGCTTAGACTCAGTGCTGCTGCAAAATCTCTTGCCGGTTTACTCTTTGCTACATTAAAACATTTGGCTGTGACCTCTACGAGAATCTTCCTAAAGCAAAAGGCATTACCTGGCGCTGGAAATTCAGTAACCTAAGTGCTTTCAATTCCACTGTAGCTTTGGTTCGCAGATCAGGTGGCAGAGAACCAGGCAAGTTCTCCAGTTCCTGGATTCTGTGAGCAATTCGAGCCTGAAGCCTAAGTAAATAGAAAATTGGGTAAGACACAAGGAGAAATCTTTAAGTACTTATCAAAATTATACAGTACAAATAGGCAATTTATCTCAGGCATTTATTTGGCTTTTACTAATTCTTTCTGAACTAAACAGGCTTTTTCAGAGATGACATTAGGTATCCTTTTGCACTTTGAAAATCAATTGTCAAATAATGACAATACCCCTTGACCCATCTTTTAATTTTGACTAAAAGTATATGTGTGAAAAGAAACTTGGGAATTTTATTTTACTCATACTATACAGGATTCTGTTTTCAAGCTTCTTTGATGGGTATTGTTTAATTAATACACAGTGTAGTCAGTGATGGCACAGAGAACTTTCCTTAATATCTGGAATTCTACTTGCTGATTTTATTGACAAATGTAAAGTTCATTAGTAAAGTATTCACACTTACATAGCTGTTACACTGTAAATCAGATTCTATTTCACTCTTCCTTTACAAGCTCCTTTTGCATTCATTTGCAAATTCAAGAGAGAGAGAAAGAGAGAATAATGGACAAGCCAGACAGAACTTGATTTTTTCTATTTTTTACATTGAAAACCAAGATCACAGAGCAACAGTTACATAGTTTTTGTGGTTTTATTTACAAGTACATATTTCTGTGAACTGCAAATTTTGCCAAGGCACTACAATAACAGACCCCAAAATTTTAAGTTTTCCAAAAGATGCATCTAAGTTCAACTGAACCAGTGCCCTCCATTTCACACATGCTTTAAGAAAAAAAAGGGAAAAAAACCCAAAAACACACGCTCCCCCTGCAAAATGAAACAGTCTTCTCTCTTCTAAAATCAAAGGTGCAGGAACAGGAAGGTATCTCATCTCCCTATACAGCACAGGACTCACAAAATTACCCTTTTCTTTACTTTCACAAAGCACAAAACATAAGATCACATTAGGAAAAGGTGTCTGCTGCTGTTTTCCTGGAATGAGGACTTCGGAACTGCCATGAAGGAAGAAAGAAAACACTTTCTATAGGGCTTCTTTGCATACAGTGATCGTTCTTCCCCTGCCCTTTTGCCCCCTCATCACTCCACAGTATTAGCACAGTGACATAAACTCTCATACACTCGACATGTCAGCCTCACAGTTGGAAATCAGATCACACATCAGGCAAAACGGCTGCACCTGATATCTGCAGCCAGAACAAATCAAAACAGTAGTATCTCACAGTAACTGCATGCATCATGACTTATATATAATTTGAAAAGCAACTGGAATCACTTGTACAGTTGCAGACAATATCTCTTCTGTAATAGTACTCCTTACTAAAACTCCTAACTTCCTAAAACTATGCATTTTTTTATATTACCGAAAGACTTTTCAAAAGGAGGTAATGCTGCATTACTACAGAAGACTAATTTAGTGTCCTCAAGACAGCAAAAGACTGAAGCAGAATTAGGTTAGTTAAGTTTTTCATACAGACTGAAAAGTAGATCAAGGAAGGGTTACTTCCTAACAAGAGAAAGTTCCATTAAAAGCTACAGATATTTGTCCAGCCCAGAGAAGTTCACGATTCCCGCAGGAAAATTATTCATTCAGAAAATGACATTAACATATTTTATTCTTTCAAGTGTATGTACTACACTAAAAGAAAAAAACCACACATTTTCTACAACTTCATCTGTCACCAGGCATTCCAGTTATTAACAAGAGATTTTAGTACACCTACGGATGCAGAACATTGATAATTAAGTGGTTTACTTGGAGATTGGATGCACTATTGTACATCCATACAAAAAAGCAGCCATGATACACAAAGAGAATACTGTTCGAAATCACTGATGCTCTGCCTCTTGCTTATTTACACATGGATGTCATCATGCATCACAACTAAGATTTATTACTCTATTTCACTCCCTAAATAGCAGCAATACTTCTCCTGAAATCATCACCTACAAAACAGCCAAATCCCGTTTTTACTGACTTTAATGAAACTTTAGGAGAGCAGTCACAACCTTTCTAACTTCTCTTTTGAACTGTGAACTTAGTAAGGCAGCTGAATACTAAACATATTTTCAATTTTTTTTTTTTAATACTACTACTATTACTACTACTGTTCGCACCCTAGACAATATAATCAGTACTTCTAGAAAAGTCTGAAATAAAGCTTCACAAAATGTTCCTTTACTTTATTTTATATGTAACCTATCTGGCTGACAACCTTCATTATTCTTCCATAGGTGTGCTGTAGATTTTCATTAGTATTTAAATTTTTGTGATCAATATTTTAATAGAGAATGGACCTGAGTTTCCATGAGAGTATTCTGAGGTAGTATCAGAAATACTGATTATTTGTTTTCCTATTTCTTCCCTCTGGACAGATTATAAAACTTTTTATCACATAGCTCATGAATTAGCACTAAGTTACTGTCTCCCCAGCAGCACACTTCACACCTTCAGTCCAGAAACACCATATTCAAGTCACTGTTGTGGTTTAACCCTGGCCAGCAACTAAGGACCACACAGCCACTCACTCATCGCAGCCCCCCACCCCTACCATGGGATGGGTATAAAATTGGAAGGGTAAAACTGAGAAAGAAGCTCATGGGTTGAGATAGAAACAGTTTAGTAAATAAAAACAAATAATAATTTTTTTAATTGTAAGGAAAAGAGAGAAAAAATAACAAAGAGAGAGGAAAATAAAACCCAAGAAAGATAAATGAAGCAAGTGAAAGCAATTGCTCACCACCAACTGACCGAGGTCCAGCCAGTCCCTGAGCTGTGGGCCCCTGCCAACCTCCCACCCAGTTTTACTGCTGAGCATGATGACGTCATATGGTATGGAATATCCCTTTGGTTATTTGGGGTCAGCTGTCCTGGCTATGTCCCCTCCCAACTCCTTGTGCACCCTCAGCCTCCTCCCTGGAGTGTGAGGAACAGAAAAGACCTTGATGCTGTGCAAGCACTGCTCAGCAACAACAAAAACATCCCTGTGTTATCAATACTGTCTCCAGCATAAATCCAAAACATAGCCCCACACAAGCTACTGTGAATAAAATTAACTCTCTCCCAGCCAAAACCATTACAGTCACTGAGTAAACCTAATCTGTTTCAAGAATTCCTAACTGAAAGGTTCAAAGCTCACGCTTTCCCACAATAAGGCAGTACATCAAAATTTTACCTTTCAGGTCTATCTATGTTTGAAATATGAATCTCTGAAATACTTGTTTGATAATTCTGTCTTTTCACAAAAATGAGTAATTCAAACAGTTTTCTAAGTATTTCAAAGTATAACACTCCTTTATTAAAAAAGTTAACTACTGAGAGATCTCAAGAGACAACCGTTTCTTAATGCCAACTTGCTAACTTCACTGGTTTCAGGATACAAATGTTTATATTGGCTTTTTTCTACTCCCTTTTTATGAAGAAAGTGTAACTACATCATGTTTCTGTGTTAAACTTGCCTATAATAAAGGTAAGCCTAGCACTGTCCAAAGCACAAAAGCTGTTAAACTGCTTTTTTGAAAACTTTTGTCTGATGTTACTTAGACAGTTTTAGATAATGAAAAGATTTCCAGAAGTTCTAAGCATTCTGGTATGCAAAGCAAAACCAAATTCCATCAGAATTCAACATTAAAAAAGCTTGGATCCTTATCTATGTGCTATCATAAAAAAACCCTTCTGCTGCAGAATCCCTATCAAACTTCCACCTCACTCAACTCTACCTAGATATGCATTTAAAACCTAATGGATATGCTAAATCTGCCACCGGTTCTCCACATTAGTAAATGCAACAAAGCTATTTTCTATCAGTCCTCACTTTCCTCCATTTATACACTCTAAAACATAATAGTTTGGCACAAATAGTGCAATGGAGCAGGGCTGGAAAGACGGGAGGAGTAACAATTTGAGGTTAACTGATGCAGAAAAGGTTACATTATACTGGCCACATGATTCTTGGCTCAGGTTAGAGCTACAATTCCTCACTCAGAGCAACTGTGAAACCATGAAATGCTGTGTTCTACAAGCTTTCTGAAAAAGACATTAGAAAATAGTGATTGCTTACACTGAAACAGCTATGGCCATTCAGTCCTAAGGTAAAAAGGGTAAGACTGACAGAATGACCACAACAACATGCCAGTAAATTACTTAAGCATTATCTTACACAAAAAGTCAGAGCTTTCCGGGGATCAAGGCCTGGATTCTGGACATGGCACCACATCCTAAAACATGGTGTTTTACCTTCATAAAGTGAAAGTCATTAAACTGGTCTTCAGTGAGGTCACCAACCCTTTTGGCTACCATCCCCTACCAACTCATTGTTATAGTAATTGGAAGATGCATTATCAGTCCAAAACAAGCAAATACACTAAGTGCGGTTTCTGTCCTCTAACTGATAATGATCAGGAACATATTGCAGGTGCAGGTCAAGATCCTTCTGCACAGCAGATTCGCATGGTCAATTGTTTAATAGCCTTGTTGATGGGAAAACAGAAGAATTCTCTAACTCCAAATGAAATGTCATCTTCTGCAGTTTGTACTGAATATAATTCACCATCTAATTAGGGCACTCAGGAGGCAACTTTTAAAGATCGTGCTTCCTGGTAACCTTTTTTTTAAATATTGCTTGTGACCTCCCTAATATTCTCTCTACTCTTTGGTAATCCAGCCAACCCCATGGCCACTAACTCATCAGCCTTTTGACCTCCACTGTTCTCTTCTAACTTCACTCTCATTTTAATTCTGAAAACTGTCTGCACAGAATTGGTTTCTCTGTAGGCTACAAGGGTTTTGATTTCCTAACTGTCAGTGTTTGCAGCATCCAAGTAATACACTAACCCAGCAGAGTCCTTGAGCCTCTTTTCATCTTATCTGGTTTGCAATTATACTGCCAGTATGCTTCATTAGTTCATAACTTCAGGCAGAATTAAACCATTGTTTGGGTTGACATTTCTGTACTTCTTTGACACGGTCTCTCTCTGGAAACTCAGTTTATACTGCTGTCACTACAGTAGCTGACTGCAAGGAGTTTCAGTTGAGAAAGTGAAAAACAACAACCTGCATATGCATTTGAATCTTCTTATTTACTTTTACCTATATTCACGTTCTTGGAGTATTTCAACAGGATCCAATCCTTGTGGCTTCTGGATAGGGCTGATGCGATTCTGCTTTTGCTGCAGCTGAACAATGGGTGAAGGCTGTCCAGGTGGTGGCTGTGGTACAGAAGACCCAGGCACGGCAGCAGTAGGCTGGGCAGCAGCTGGGGCAGGAGAAGGCCTCCCACTAGGGGGTGGCGCAGGAAGTTTTTGCTGCGCATTGGAGACACTCATATCTGGGGCTTGGCCTGAATCATAAAAAGTACTTATTCATAACATGAAATATGGAACACAGGAAGAAAATCAAGATGGTTTCCGAAGACAGAATGTGAAGCTAAGGCAAACATTCAAAATCACCAGAAAAAAACACACTTGAGATAGAATAAAGTCCGTATTTAAAAAAAACATACTAAAAAGCAAGTATACCATACACTGCAGGACATGGTCCCAAGCAAAAGAAAACACTTGGAATTTTATGATGAATGCCATTTCTTCTCCTATTCCTGCTGACTTTTAATTCTACCGTTAAAAGAGTTAAAACAGCTGTAGAACTGATTTCATGCAAGTGTAGGATCTAATTCTGCCTCTTGTTAACTATCTTTGCACCACTTAGAAGAAGGCATCTGCATCACAACCTGGCAACAAGCAGAAGTCTTCTTTTAGAGTTCTGTCAAAACTAGACAGCCATTTAAGAATTTCTACAACTGTACTTAGAAGTACCTGTCAATATAAATAGCCTCTGTTTCACTGTGATCTCCTATTAATTGTATTTACGTATTTCAAATACGAGGAATTTGATTACTGTTTTACCCTTACAGCAATCTAATCGTCTTGAAAATTAAAACCTCAGTTAACATGAAAATAGTACCTGCCATTTACAGACACTACGGGTCAGAGATTTCAGTATGCCATTATGACAATGAGTCACTCATGCATTCAGATGTTAAAAAATTTTCACTGACAACAGACACTGCAAAAATAAAGACGTCACTTAATTGTCTGAGGAGTCATAGTAATTTAATGATAGGAAAAACAACTACAAAGTACACCTGCAATCTTGTAATCAACCTTCATTCAAACCCAAAACCCTGAAACGTAGATAAAAAGATTCCTTCAAAGATCACCATTTTTCATTCACACATCTGCATCGAACTCCAGAAAAGGAACTTGAGTACAAGCTGTAGATTCTGTATTTAGCAACACTGTGTTTCAGCTTATAAAAAAAAAGGAAAGAAAGCAAGCCGACCAAAAGCCTCTGTGTAGTCTCAGTTTTCAGGGAATTATGAACATTGAACTGTAAAACAAAAACTACCACCAACAACTGTGAAATGAATGAAAAATAAATTTAAATAAATAAGCACAATCTTTAAAAATACATCAGAGGAAACCTCCACACAGACACAGCAAGGACAGACTTTTTTTTTCTTATAAGAACAACAGTGGTAAGACAGGACAGACGTATTCCAACATAGTGGATTATTTAGATAAAACTATCCACCTAGCAATTCTCTACACCTGCCAGCATTTTCAGTAGAAGCATTTGAGCTAGAAGGAACTGTGCCTGGTAAACTCATACATACAACCTCTCAAGAAACATTCTTCCCCCTCTTTATTATCCTACTCAAATTTTAAGTATTCATTGGGAGTACTCCAAGAAAAGCAATTCTACAACTGATTACATACTAGTATTTCATTCTCTTTTTATGTTGCCCTAAGTAGCTGACTAATGACAGAGAATCTTTTAAGACATCAGCTATCATGGCGTCATCACTCTCTCCAGATCTACCCACAAGCAACAACATAGCATAACATTTCTACTGTATAAGAAGCCTGCGTTATTCTCAAGCCTGCAAGATTGTATTTATTTTTAAATCTCTCAAAAAAAACAAAACCAAAAACTTCAAAAATATGTATTACTATGGATTTCTAATTCTTTTCAATACAATACTTCTTCCACTCTACTTTCAAACAATAAAACTGGACTGTAAACCCAAATCTGAATTATTTGGTTCAAAATCTGATAATCATGCAGGGGAAAAAAATGTTATACTGTCTATTAGATGTCAAAGACTACACTGAACTTTCAAAGCAATCCAATTTAAAATTAAAAAAAAAAGGCAGCTTAATTCTACCAGTGTGAAAACTTTGGTTTACAGTAGTAAAGACTATAGTTGGAAGACAAGCTTGCTGCAATAATTAAGCATGCTCAGAACATAACTTAAGTAGATTTTACAGGTGTCCCTCAAGCAGCTTACACATTTCATTTTGATTGTAAAAACATGCTTTGTTTTTACATAAATGCCTAACAATTGCAGTAATTTCATGTGGTCAAGTCATTCATGAATGAATGAATGGTTAGACTCTCCTTGATTAAAGTCCTAGGCACAGGAATGGTTACACTACTTTTCTGCCTGCTTTTTATGTCCCACTTCTTTTTCCCCCTGCATCTTTTCCCCAAACTCTACCCACACTGTTTAACCATAACTCTGCATGTCACAAAATTAGCATTATACTCTGCTATACCTTCAGCCCAAGTTTTAGGGGTAATGGCAGCTGTATGTCCAGGCATCCCTGGAGCAGGCCCTGGTCCAGCTGCAGCACCACTCATTGTATGTAACCCAATACCTGCAAATTGACAGAGGAAAGAAACTTAAGATACAAAGCATTTCCAAGTATTCAAAAATCATTCTGCTTTCTAGCATTCTAGGCTATCTAGGCAAGTAGAATTTTTTCTTCATTAAATATGGATTTAAGTAAATCTTATTGTGAAAAAATATATGTAATGATGCATATTAAAATCAAGTCTCCTGAAAAAACCTTACTTGGTAGCAAAGCTATATCCACCAAAATGAAGTAACCAGTGAAATTATTAAAATTGTTACTAAGAAGAAAATAGTATCATCTTAACACTCAATTTCCATTGCAGACTCAGTAATTGAAGCATTCAGAAACTAACAGGTGCAGGGCATTTAATGTAACAGTTTTCTCAGGACAAAAATGTGCTTATATGCTTCCTTACTGCACTGCAACATCTATTATTATTAGGAGAAAAAACCTGAACATGTTCTTTTCCTTATGTTTTTCACTTGACAGCACATTATAAATGGTTTGTTTCACTTTCAACAACCTAAATAATCAGTCGACTTGCTCCAGAATTTTTTATGTACTTTTCTGCAAAGCAACAGGAGACTGAAAATTCACTCTAAGTAAAATTATCAGTAAAGTACGATTAACATTCAAAAAATTTCAAACAATCAGGATGGACACAGTACTGCATAGTGAAATCACTTTTATTTCAGTTTTGAAAATATCCTATTAATAGTAGATACGTTTTATGCATTTGCTCAAGCTTAAAATCAAAGGCTCCTGTTCACTTAGATGCCAGAATACAGTCCCAAATTATAGCCCTGCACAGCACCTGTTTCTTAATTTTCCACAGGTAGAACTTCAAGAATTATCTGCACAATGACACAAGGCCTAGATTCACTTACCAGACTGTCTGTTGAAGGCACTGGGAGGCTGCTGCTGCTGAATGCCAGGCAGGGTCCTCTTGCCCTGAACAGCAAGCTGGAGGTTTTCTGGTAAAGGCTGACCTCTAGCTAACATTTTGTATGCTAGAATCTGAGCCCGCAGCTGATGCAGCTGGACAGGGCTGAAAGGGGAAGGACCTCTGTTAGGTTGATTCATAACTTGTGGATCTCCTGGTATAATGGGTCCTGGCTGGCTGGTAGTCATTTGGGGTGGAGTTGGACCTCCTCCAGACATTGGACTGGACACATGCTCTGGTGCTCCTAGTGGAGACGGGTGTGGAGACATATAACCTAGAACAGGTAAGAGGATCACAAACTTACCTCTCTGGTTAGTCAAATCTAAATTCTATCAAATTTCTTTAACAGTACAAAAATTTCAATTAAAAAAAATTCTCTTTTAAGTCAGGATAGCTGTAGTATTTTCTGCAAGAAAAAAAAGTGCAATCTGGAGTTCCCTGGGACATCAAGATAGCCTCATGAGCTATTCTTTAAGAACTATGATTATAAAATCCAATAATTCTGAAAAATAACACTTCCCCTCACATTTGGAGTAAGACAAACTAAAACATGAAATACAATACATAAGCATCAGGATGTGGTACTGTTTCAATGTTGGACAAATATTTCATTGTGGAACACATGCGGTGAAGTCCACCTATTCTACAGCTTAATATTGTAAGTTTATTTTGATGCATACACATCAAGGAATATCCACTCACTGATACAGGCCCTCTTTGCCAAAACTCACCAGCACAGAGAAATAGAAACAGATGGTATTAAATTTCTATACAATTGCTCTTTAATTTATACAGATTAAAGGTTTGAGCCAGACAAAGAACATTCAATACCTTTTACCATATGGGTGCTCAAGAACATGGAACACCAACTGCAAGCACAAAAGTCACCTTCTGAAGAAGCTGCTGAAGACTGTGTTACCCTACAGAGGTCCAGAGGAGCAAGCACAGTTCTGAAGTGAACAGTACTTGTATCTTATTATAGCACTTGCAAATGCAGTGGTTTTAAGTTTGAATTTTAAATACACTTAATATGTATTTTAAGCTTCACAATGCATCCATGAAAAGAGATGGCATAGATTTCTGGTGATGTTTCCAAGAATGTGTAGCATGTCAGGAAAAAAATATGAAAAGCGATCCTTCAGGTAATGCACAACAGACAGCTAGATTTTAAAAATGTCTACCAAGACTGAAAAAGAGGTAACAATATTTACCAACTTCACAAAAATCAAGAAATCTTATGGCTCACTTTCATATTCTTTAGCAAGCCATGGATCACTGAACTCCAAAGTTCATGCCACATGGTTCATAGTTCTGTGGCGCTCTTCCTGACACTTTAAAGTGAAAATACATCTACTTCATCTATACATAGTCCAGATCACAGAAGCAAGTAATTTTGCCCTCTCTTTAGCTTTGCAGTTCTTATTGGCCCTTCAGTAAGGGCAACATCGGCAAAATCACCAAGTAGTCTCAACTTTCCTGAGATGATAGCAGCTGTAAGGTCACTAGAACTTATACAAGTAGATAGATGAGAGTGCTAAAAAGAATTCAAAGTCCATCAATGCTGAGGTCTGGGGATGAAAATATTCTACAATAAAGTAATGGTTATAAATGTCTGAGACAAAGGACAAAGAAGAGAGAATTTGAGCTCTTCTAAAAAAGGAAAATGAGGCAGAAGTACACTAGGTAGAGAAAAGACCAGATAAAACAACACAGACTGAGTTCAATTTGTAACTAAAGTAAATGATAACAGGAAAGGAAGAAGACTAGTGAGAATACAAAAAATTAAGCAGTTCAAGAGAAAAATAGGGAAGTGAGGTGAAGAGTTCAATGGAAAAGGTAGAAAGAGACCTTTAAAAGTTAAAATTACTGAAGTTATTTACTAGGGAAATATAAAAGTTGTTTATACATCCATTGGCAGTGATAAAAGCTATGATAAATAACCGTAAGTTTATTCTACTTATTCATCTCCTCCCCCTAACTTACTTTTGCCTCTGTTTAAGAGGTGAAGCTACAAATCCCTCTTGCTGAGCATACTGCTTTAAAAGAAAACCACGATGACACAACAAAAAAACAAAATATACAACTGCATTATTGCTTTATACTATAAAATGGGGTTTATTGCAATGTTTATCCATTACTATTACACTTCTAAATCTCAGAATTTACTTTAAATAGCACCTACTTCAAATCACATTGCTTTCCAAACTGGCTTTCAAAGATAGGTTTCTTTCCCCACTCAAGTTTTATTGTCCAAGTTATATATTCCTTAATCAGTGATAGATTTCTGACCCAGGATCTTGAAATCCATCTGGACCATAAAAATCTAAAACTGTGGTGTAAGATATTGAGCACTTGTTTTCAGCCCTGACAGTTCCAGCTGCAAGTCTGTGCCATGTTTGCAAAGAAGTTTTTAGAAGCAGAAATTTTTTGAGCTTTCTAGACATCTATTACCTAGACCTTCTCTCTCCTTCAAAGTCCTATGCATTAGGATCCTTGGCAATGGGAAACTAGGCTTGACGAGAGTTAAGAATGAAAACAAAATTCCAATAAAACATCTCAGGTAAGAACAAAAGCCTTCCAAAGTTCTTGTAAAAGCTCTAAAATGTGGTACTTACAGAACCTAAATTTTGTTATGCTCTATGGAAATTTTCCTTTTTAAGTTTGAAAACTTTCAAAAGATTTAGCAGTGTGACAATACACACAGTCACAAGCCTGTCCTAATAAAGTCTCTATACCACTTGCATTTTTTCCTATCTTATTACACATACTCTAATATAGGTGAGCATGTATACATGGGCCCTGAATAAGGACACATGAGGACTCATGAAGACTAAGTTTAACCAACATGTTTAACTTGTCATAAAAGACAAAAAAATAATGACAAAGTCCATAGGAATATTTTAAGATACAGACAAAGACAGACACCTTTCTGAACTTTCAAACACGCTTTCATCTGTTATGAAGCACTTCAGATGCATTCTTCTGCAGCACACATGAACTTCCACAATAGGTGTTCAGCAGATTTTTGAATACCTAGCTCATTAATTGTTACTTGCTGAACTGCCAGGTACCCCCTTCCTCTAGAATTTCCACAGAAAATTTTGTTTTCTATTCTGCATAAATCATTCTGTTCAATTTAACCTCCACAGTGGAAGATGACAAAAGCACTGAATGATAAGGTTGCAGAACACTCACAACAGAAGAATCCTAAGCGCTTACAAAGGGCCAGGAACCTTTAGTTCTGAAAAATATACAGAGTAGAAGACACCCAACACCAGGAAAAGGAGGCCAAACAGCCCAATGCATCATTTAAAACTGCAGTAACTCCAAAGCTTTATGGGGTTTCTCCAGGTCTTATCCAGGTGAGTTCTGAGAATCTCCAGTGATGGTGATTCTTAATCACTTCCATGATGAATATTCTTTCCCTTAAGTCCCATCAGAATTTCACTTACATAACTTGTGACCATTACTTTTTGTGCTTTTGCTATGCACCTCTGAGGAGAGTCTGGTTCTTCTTCTCCATAATCCTTCAATGGGTCATAGAGGAGACTACATCAGAAACCTTTCTCAAGTTTTCAGCAGTTAAAAAGCACTGCTTTCTTAACTGAATGCATAATTAGTAATGCTCTTTGCATCCCACTTTGGTATCAACTTGTTTGACAGAAATACATCATATGTCATAAACAATGTATATTCTTTACAGTAATGACACTGGAAGAAAATCTAGTTTAACACTTTACCAAACAAATATTTTTGCAGGGTAGACTGTATAAAAAGCTTCTGTTTTAACTGCTTTTAATTTCACTTTAGTTAACAGAAGCAAGGCACATCTTCCTCATCTGTTTTAAAGCTGAAGAACCAGAGAGCTAAAACTTAGGAGATCTTTTTTCCTCCACTTTTAATGCTATTGTTAAACAGAGGAGAACACATACAAATTCTAAACCCTGGTAACGAATATTAGATAGAAAGTCAAGGTTTTACCAGTCCAAACACTGGACTATTCAACAGAAGTCTTGACTCGCCACTAAAAATTAATAAGACTTAAATTATGAAAGTGTCCAGGGTTAACACTAGTTCTTGTGAAACTGTCAAAGAGAAAGAGGCCGCATGTGTGCAAGGTACTTAAAACTAGGACTGTAGAAATAAACTGTTGAGAGGTCTTATGCTGGCAGCCAGATGGATAAGGTGACAGATCTTTTCTCATCTTTAAGAGGCAGGCAAAAAATCAGAAAAGGAAGTGCAGCTACTTTAAGAACAGTAGGGATAATGAATACTGTTTGTGAAGTAGCAGAAACTTAGTGAATTCTGTAAGTTAAATTTAATTTGTGTATCTTTATAAGAAGTTCAACAAATACTGCATGATATTTTAAAATATATACAGATCAAGTCCCAGAACCTTTTATCCCTGCAGAGCTTATGTTTCCACTTACAAACAGCACACAAAGACACCTGAACTGCTCTGACTGGTCTGTATTTCACTGCTGTATCACAGTAACTGCATTTAATTTGTTCCAAATTCCAGAAAGCCACAGAAATTGTTTGTTTCAGTTCATTTATATCTTTTTATGAATTCTTTCTAATAAAAATATTTTAT